>JANHAO010004960.1:0-23376 GCA_026873985.1 Saraca asoca | reverse complement strand
AACTCAGCTGCAAACATGACAATTTAACTCTTATAATGCTAAGTATGAGGCCAATTAACTATGTCAAATCTTGTGTTATCAATCTCTGCCAATTCTTTTGCCTCTGCCCACTTTGTAAAATAGTCAACAACCACTATTACATGTTTACAGCTCCTATAGGCTATGGGGAAAGGTCTAATCAAGACTATTCCCCAAATTGCAAAGGGCCATAGGCTGATCCTTTGTTGAAGATAGGTTGGTGGAGCTCACGGAACCTCAGCGAAACTTTAGCACTTATCGCACCTTCTGACAAGGTCAATCACATCCTACTTCATGGTTGGCCAATAGAACCCTTGCAAAGCACTTTTTGAGCCAAGGATAACCCCCAGCATGGTTTCCACAATGACCAACATGGATTTCCTTAAGGATGGTGTCACATTCAAGACCATTGATGCACCTAAAGAGTAAAGCTGAGAATCCTCTCTTATAGAGCATGTCATTGATGATGTAGTATCTGGCAACTCGAACTCACACACGGCATGCTTCCACTTTATCCTCCAACAACCTATCACTTTGTAGATACTGCAAGATTGGACTCATCCATGAGTTCTATGCCATAACAATTGACATCACGATGTCTTTTTGCTTAATACTTGATGATAGAAGGAACTCCACTGGGATTGCCCTCAAGAACTCTGTATCTTTGGCTGTGGCTAGGTGAGCTAGTGCATCCACGTGTGTATTTTGAGCTCACAGGATTTGACTGACCTCGTACCTCTGGAAATTATTGAGTAACTCTTGAACTTTCTGGAGGTAGACAGCCATCTTTGACCCATTCGTCTAATACTCGCCCCTTATGTGATAGACAACGAGCTAAAAGTCACTAAATATCATCAAGTTTTCAGCTTGCACCTCCCTTGCCAGGTGGAGTCCTGTGAGTAGTGCTTCATAATCTGCTTCATTATTGGTGGCTCGGAATCCAAATCTCTGTGTAGAGAGGATCTTATGTCCCCCTGGGCTGATCAAAAGTATTCCAGCCTTTGCCTTTTACTCACACGATGACCTATCTACAAAAAGTTCCCAATATGGACCTTCTGAGGTCTCCACTTCTTCCCCTACAGGTCTTATGAATTTTTCAATGAAGTCTACCAAAGCTTGCCCCTTGATCACTAGCCTCGGCTTATAATGAATATCAAACTAGGTGAGCTTAATAGCCCACTTGAGTAAGCAACCTGAGGTATCAGTCTTCTGCAAGGTCTATCTCAATGGAAACTAAGTGAACACCTCAATAGTGTGTGCCTAAAAGTAAGGTTGCAATTTCCTTGAAGTGATCACGAGGCAATAAATGAGCTTCTCTATCGGTGAATAATTTATTTCTGCATTTAGCAACCTTTTACTCACATAATAAACTGAGAGTTGAGCTCCGTACTGTTCCCGAACCATGGCAATGCTGACAATGTGCTAGGATACTCCTAAGTATAGAACGAGCTTCTAACCTTCTTTCAATTTGGACAGTAGTAGAGTTTGGCCCATATATTCTTTTAGGTGCTGAAAAGCAGCTTAGCATTCCTCGATCCACTCAAATCATCTGACCTTTTTTAGAGCATCAAAGAATGAGATGCACTTGTCTGTCACCTTGGAAATGAATCTACTAAGCACTGCGACCTAGTCATTTAGACTTTGCACATCCTTAACCCTAGTTGGCGATCTCATATCAATGAGCACCTTAATCTTTTCAGGGTTTGCTTCAATTCCTCTACTGTTGACCATGAACCCAAGAAATTTTCCTAAGGCCACCCCAAATGCACATTTGAGTGGATTTAGTTTCATCTGGAATTTCTTAAAAATTTGAAACATTTCGTCCAGGTTTCTCGCATGATCCATGACTTGTTTGGACTTCAGGAGCATGTCATCCACATAGACCTCCATGGTCTTCCTAATTTGTTTCTTGAACATCATGTTGACTAGTCGTTAGTAGGTTATTCCTGCATTCTTCAGTTCGAAGGGTATCACCTTGTAACAATATAGCCTACGGTCTGTAATGAAAGAAGTATGCTCCTTGTCCTGGGGGTCCATAGGTATTTGGTTCTACCCTGAGTAAGCGTCTATAAAATTAAAGAGCTGGTGACTAGCGGTTGCATCTACGAGCTAGTCAATCTATGGTAGAGGGAAGCTGTCTTTCGGATAGGCTTTATTGAGGTCAGTGAAATCAATGCAAGTCCTCCATTTCCCATTTTTCTTCTTTACCAGCATGGGATTAGCCACCTAAGTTGGATAACAAGTTTTTCGAATGAATTTATTAGCCAGAAACTTATCTATCTCCTCTTTGAGAGTGATAGAATGCTCAATGGTCATCAGCCTCCTCTTTTGGTGAACTGTCTTGTGGAGAGGATCTATGTTCAGGTTATACGACACGACCTTGGGACCGATCCCCACCATGTCTTCGTGATTCCAAGCAAACACGTCCAAATTCACTTTGAGGAATTCAGCCAACTAGGTCTTCACCTTGGGAGGCAAGTTCTTTCCCAGTTTTAAGCATCTTTTTAAATCTACCTTGCTCACTTGTACATCCTCGAGCTCATTTACGGGGCCAATTTCTTTGTTAGAATCTAGGTCACGGGGATCGAGGTCATGACTGACCCCAATCATACTCAGAGCTCGATGCTTTTTGCCAGAAACTACATTGACCTTTCTCTCTTTCTCCTTTATCTTGATGGTATCTTCATAGCAATGCTGGGTTGTGTGTTGCTCACCTCGCACACATTCGACTCTAGTAGGGGTGGGAACCGGACAATTAACATCTTGGTGGACATGACCATGTCCAAATCGTTCATTGCAGGTCATCCTAGCACCAGATTATACGTCGAAGGGGAATCTACGATCAATAAGTTTGCCAGGACAATGGCTTGACACTCCGAGTCCCCCAAGGTGAAAGGAAGCCTGATCTGCCCCCTAAAAATATTGCATCCCCTATGAATCCGAATAGAGGCTCAAGGGAAGACTTCAAATGGTCATTGCTCAGTCCCATCTGTTCAAAATATTTCTTATACATAACATTCACTGAGCTGCTGGTATCTAGCATGATCCTTCGCACCTCAACATTGCCAATCTTGGCGCGTATGACCAGTGCGTCATTATGGGGGGACTGGATTCCTCATGCATCATCGTCCATGAAGGTGATGCTCTTAGAAGCAACTTTGGCCTTTTTGGCAGGTCTCTCAGATTTACAACCCACGAGCAGGATGTGGTTCACACTTCACACATAGCGTTCATGTGACCTATTTGAAGTGCTCGTAATATACAACCCGCCATAGATTGGGAAGATGGTTCTTACCACGTTCAACTGCTTCTACTCAGCCTGTTGAGATGGTTACTGTGCTGGCTATTGGGGTTGTGGAGGTCGCTGACCTGCAGGTCATACCACGTAATCCTTCAAGTGATTTTTTTTGATTAGATCCTCGATGGTGTCCTTAAGTTCCCTATATTTAGAAATGTTGTGCATGACCTTATTATGGTAAGCACAAAACTTGGTGGCATCCATGAATTTGCTCAGGGTCTTTATGGATCTAGGCTGCTCGAAATCCTCCCTGTGCCTTTTAGTCATGAATATCCAATCTGGGGTATTGGACAGGATACTATAGCTGTCATGACGTCCTAGAAACTGAGGTCATTCCTTCCTAGCCTTCTTTGCGGGCTAGTTTCTAACACCATAATTCTGACCCCATCTTTCCATTTTCATCATTGCCTCCCTTCTTATTCCGGCTTTGGACAGAGCTATTTATGTCGTTCTTTTGACCAAATTTCTTTATATCAAAGGTCTTCTTCTATCTAATCTCTTTGGCAGCCTACTCATAGAATTCCCCTAAATCTCTCATCAGATATTTGTATGTATTTTCATGCCCCTTCCCATCTTTATGAAATCCCGTTGGGATCGGTGTTAGGATGCTATTGTCGGTAGGGGTCTCCATGTTGTTAACCTCGTGCCTAAACCTCATGATGTAATCTTTCAATGATTCATTTTTCTACTGAAAGATTGTCACAAGGTGGCAAGATGGTGCAAGCTATCTCCTGAAGGCTCTATATTGTCTAATGAACTTCTTTTGGCATTCTTCCCAACTACCGATAATGCGAGCTGGGAGGCTTTTGAACCATGCTCGGGGGAGGTCTCCAAAAGTGGCTAGGAAAGCATGGCATTTAACCAAAGGGTTGTTCATTTGAAGGTCCATTTGGATATTGAAAGCGTCCATTAGTTGTGTGGATTGCTACCCCTATCGTACAATGGGATGGCCGAAACCTTGAACCAATGTGGGAGAGGTTCTGTTTCGATCTCCCTGGAAAAAAGGGTCCTCTCCTTGTAGTGATTTGAATGGTCATGAGCCAGGGGCATTTCTCTAACCATTGCACCCTCTATAATAGCTCTTCCATCATTAAATCCTGAGCTCCAAATTGTTGGCTCCTAGTGCCATCACGACCTACATTTGACCCTCTAGTATGATGCGAGCTCCTAGGTCGCTGGTTCCTATCATGTTCACAAGATCAGCGACCCTCAGATTTAGGTTGTGAGTTTGTGGAGCAAGCTGAGTCAGCACGTCGAGGCTCATCTTTAGTTGGTCTCACTCCTTGAGACAACACCTCTCCTTATGGCTCTTATATCACTCTTTCGGTCACAGCAGCTTAACTTGCTTTTGGATCCCCTGAGTGTGCACTTAGGCTAGCGCTGTAACTGCACCAACAAATCTCCTGACTATATTCTTAAGACCTTTTTGGCACTAACGTAATGTCTGTATACCGTTGGCCCCCGGGGGAACAAAATTATGCTGGCCGATGGTGGGAATTGAAGAAGTGCTTGTTAGAGACAAGTTCCCATCTACCAATGTGTTTTGCCATTATTCTGTTTGACTGCCAGGTTAGTTAATGGCAGCATCCGAACTCCTAGTTGTTCTCTTTCTTGCCATTACGGTTAGTTGGTGAATCAGCATCAAAGTAGTTTGAGTCCTCCTTCTAGCACCAAAATGTTGACGATCAATTTTGGTAATCAATCAACCAAAGGTTTAGAAGCCTAAACTGCTGTAATAAGTGTGAAAATGCAAGAAAATAGCAAAAGTAGTGAGAAGGAAGAACAAGGTAAACACTGAAGATTTTTAACGTGGTTCAACTAAAGTCAGTGTCCTCCCTATATCTACGGTGGTTTGTATTTGTTCTTTTGCAATTGTTTCTCTATTCAGACTAACAGTGCAACAATACAAGTATGCTCTCACTATTTTGGCAGAGTTTCTACATATATTTTTTACTATCCCGTTACAATGATCTTCCTCCTATTTATAGAAGCAGGGGGTACAAGTGTAATTGGACAAATTATAAAACTATCATTTCCATCACTGTGGGTAATAAACGCTTGGTAATTCACTGTTGGCTTTTGGAGGCTAATGTGTCAGTTGGAAGAATGTGCCTCTGGCCGATGACTAGACTTAGGAGTTCCGTACCCATGCCTGGGACAGCTCGCTTGGCAATCTAGGCTCGTGCTAGGTGACCTATTGACCTTGTTAGTTGGTCTTGTACTCGGGTTCAATCAAAATGAGTCTTCTGGAAGATGGCTGGGGTTTGCCTTTGCCTCGTCCTGCATCCTGAGCTCACGATTAGCGAGCTAATGCCCTTGCTGGGTGACCTTAGCTTTCGGATGACTTGGGCCTTTTTCGGTTAGACTTGTCCCCTGTTGGGCCTTTGTCAGCCCATTTTACCTTACTCCAGAAATACTCACAACATTTATCATATACATGTAATCTTAATGAAAGACAAGTGCTAACTCACAATTCGGTACCATAACTTGACTTTAGTCATATCTTTTGTCTATATAATTATCACATCATTACATTATTAGAGTCATATAATTGTGATTAGCTATCCTTTAAACTCTTAAGTAACCAACAAGGCCTTAAACATTTATGAGTACTTGTTTAACTATTACAAAATTATGGCTTTCAAATTGTAAGTATTTAGGTAATTTTTATTAAAAGAAATTGGTTTTTCTTTGCGCACCAAACACCGGAAAATGTTATCACTTATAATATCTAAACAACAGAAGTTTTCTTATAAAATTTTATTTTTTGTCAAAACAAACGGACCTATAATATAATTTAAAAAAGTGATTTTTTTTAAATAAAAAGAGAAATTATTTTTTTGAATATGCTATCATTTTCTGTTTATTAGAATATACTTTTTTATTGATTCCAAATATAAGAAAAATAAGAAAATAATTTTCTAAAAGAACATTTTCCTCTGGAAACTTTATTTTGTATCAGAGAATTTTTCACAAGTATAGATAGTGAATACAAAGGATTATCAGTGCTCTAGCTAAATCAGAATCAAACTCACGTTAATGGATCGATCAAATTCTGTCTTTCACTTTAGGGTAGTTGGATATTTGAGGAAAGAAGAGCCTCACACGTCGGATCATAAATTCAACATTGACATTCCAACTTCTTTCCATGGAAAATTACTGTTGTGCTGCCCCACAAAATTTTCTCACCCGAAGTTTTTAGTAGTAGCATGCAGATAGATAAAATTTTATCTATAATAGACCAGCAACCAGCAATATTTTACTGGATCTTATCTAATTTGTGAGTAAGTGTGAATTTAATATGAGTATAGCAGAATTCTTATATTTGTGAGTTTTGAACAATAAAGTTTCAGCATAATTAATTACATGACTGTGTTAAAAATGTGAAAGTTGATGTGTGAACAATTGAATTTTGAAAGAAAGTTGGAATCAGTAATACCACTTGTAATTTTTGTATTTATTTCTTTTTTATTTTTTTTTTCATATAAAAAATATTTTCTCATATTTGAAAAAAAGAAAGGATTATGTTAGTAAATATTTTTTGATATAAAAAGAGAGTAAGAAATGAATAAATATAAAAAAAATGCAAGTATCATTATTCAAGTTGGAACATCACCAATTAATGACAAGATTGATGCTGTAAATATCCATTAATGTGATTTAAAAATATAAAAAGAATGAAAGATTCTCTGATAAGAAAATATATTTACTAAAGGATATATTGTCTGTTTAGAATAAGCAAAAGAAAATATAAACAAATTGTGAGAAACCATAAAAAGTGATATAATCTCAAGTAATTTTATCGAAGACTTGATATTTTATAGAATACAAGACCAATCCAATTTAAGGGTATAAGGATGAAATGATGTAGTTGTAGCATTGTTGGGTTGATGTTATTTTAATACCATAAATCTGAATTGAAAAAAGGAATGAGTTTGCCCAAAAAAAAAAAGTTAAATAGCTGATCCACTAACACATCATCATTTCCTTGCCAGTCCACTAACACCATGATTAACGTAAAAGAACCTCTAAATTCTCTGTGTTGAAGACTTTTGTATTGGACTTTTAAAACCTCAGTAGACATAATTTTGCTGAGAATCATTTATTTGCTGCAATAGCAAAAGTGGAACAAATTAGTCTTCGATAGATTGGCAGTGGAGCAATTAATTAATTAGTTCAGGTCGGTGTGATAAGCTAAACGCTGGCTAAATTTTGACATTCTAGCTACGCTGCATTTAGCTTCAACTTCCATGGAGGTTTTTCATCTACCCACATGCACGAACTAAATCAATGTAGTTTACAATCAACTGCATTTCTCCTGAGATTTAGATGAAGACCTTGGTATATTTTTTATTTAAAAAAGTTTAAGAGCAAGATAGATTGTTTCATACATGATATTAATCTTTTTGAAGATTTATAGTGATATTTATATATCTCTTAATTTCTTGAGATTGTTAATAGTAAGATTCAAACATAAAAACATAAATGATTAAAGACAATTAATATTACTTGAGTCAACCCAAACGGTTAAAGACCTTTAGTATTGTTCCCAAGCCATTAACAAGAAACCTTACATATTTACAATCCTTTATCCAGATTTTGTTAGAAGGAAGAGGTATTGTATAAATCTCACTTATGTTGAAACTTCAAGTACAAAGGGTATTTATAGTATTCATGGGAGATTCTTGATGCATATACATAAATATACTAATTAATAAAGCTCTTGTATCTAGATGCATGAATTTTAAAATGTAATGGATATACATAAACAATGAATTTGAACTCTTTAAAAACCTAAAAGACTCATGAACTTAAACAACAAGAAGGTTCTAAAATTCATATTGAACATTCCCCCCTAATTTTGGAATTTCTTCACTCCAAGTCTTGTTCACAATCTCCAAAAATCTTCAAATTTAAGGGGCTTTGTAAAAATATCTACAAGTTGATCTTGAGTCATCACATAATTCAACTAAACTTCCTTCTTCACAACATGCTCTCTAATAAAATGATATCTTGTGTCAATAGACTTACTTTGATTATGAAACACTAGATTCTTGGCAAGTGCTGCAGTGGAATTATTATCAATGCAAATCCTAGTAGCTCCATCTTGAGGAAAGCAAATTTCCTCTAATAACCTTCTAAGCCATATAGCATGGCAAGTACAAGAAGTAGTCGCCACATATTTGGATTTACAGATTGAGAGTGTGACAATTGATTGCTTTTTAGAACACCAAGATACAATATTATCACCTATGAAAAATACAAATCTAGTGGTACTTTTTCTATCATCAATATCTCCACCAAAATCACTATCATAGCATCCCAGAAGCTTGAAATTGTTAAAAGAAGAATAAAATAGCCTGTAGTCAATAGTTCCTTTAAGATAGTAGAGAATTCGCTTAGTAGCCCTCATGTGAGTGGAAGTAGGATTTTCCATGAAATGACTCACTACTCCAATTGCAAAGAGAATATTAGGCCTCATACAAGTTAGGAATCTCAAGCTTCCTACAAGGCTTTTGGAAAGAGTGGGATTTTCTTTCTCTCCATCTTTAAACTTTGACAATTTTATACCACTTTCCATGGGTGTGTTCACGGGATTACAGTAAAGCATTTTGAACTTCTTTAAAATTTTCTTTGCATAACCTTTTTGAGAAATAAAGATACCCTCCTCTAATTGTTTCACTTCTAGGCTTAGATAGTATGACATGAGCCCTATATTAGTCATCTCAAACTCAAGTGTCATAGCCTTCTTAAATTCATCAAAAAGGCTTGGATTGTTACCAATGAAAATAAGATCATCCACATAAAGACAAACAAAATATCTCCATTATCATGATATTTGACACAAAGAGCATATTCATTAAGGTAATAAACAAATTCATTGTCTTGAAAGTACTTGTCATTGAGGCTATTCCATGCCCTAGGTGCTTGTTTCAAACTATACAATGCTTGCTTCAATCTCAAAACTTTGTCTTCTTGTTTGTTGATGACATAGCCCAATGGTTGCTTAATATAGACTTCTTCTTCTAAATAGCCATTTAGGAAGGCCGATTTCACATCAAGCTGATAGATTTTGCATTTCATTTAGGCTGCCAAAGAAATGAGCAAATGAATAGTCTCCATGCGAGCAACAAGTGCATAAACTTCATCATAATCAACTCCATGCTTTTGCTTGTAGCCTTTAGCAACAAGTCTTGCTTTGTATTTCTCCACATCTTTATTAGCATTCTTCTTCACCTTGTACACCCATTTGACTCCAATAGCTTCATGACCTTCTGGTAGTGTTGTTATCTCCCAAGTTTCATTTTTCTCAATGGCTTTGATTTCTTCATCCATGGCTTTTCTCCATCGATAATCATTTCTGGCTTCTTCAAAGTTTAAAGGCTCACTATCAACAAGAAGACGAAACAAATCAATAACTTTAGTTGCCTTATACAAATCAATGAGACTTCTTATTTTTCATGGCCTCTCACTTGAGCTCCCTTTAGATGATAGTGATGCCTCATAAGTTGGAGTAAGTGAAAGTGGTGGAGTTATTACTTGTATTAGTGTTATAGACTTTTGTTTATCTTCTTTAAAATATGGGAGAAAATCATATATTTTTTCTTCTTGGACCTCCTAATTCCATGTTGATTTTTTATTAAATTCAACACTACAACTTACTATTACCCTACCATTGTTTGGGTTAAGCAATCTGTAGTCTTTGGAATTTGAATCATAACCAATAAAAACATATTTAACACTTTGATCATCAAGCTTGGATCTTTCTTGGTGTGCAACTTGAGCATATGCAATGCTCCCAAAAACTCACAAATGATTGACATTAGGCTTCATTCCACTTCAAGCTTCTTGAGGAGTTTGATCTTCGACATTTGATGTTGGTAAACAATTAGACAAATAAACCATGCAAGAAATAGCTTCAATCCAAGACTCCTTGGGATATCTTTGGCTTTTAGCATGCATCTAGCCATGTTAAGAATGGTTCTGTTCTTTCGTTCGACTACTACATTTTGTTGTGGCGATCTTGGAATAGTCAAAGGATGACAAATTCCATGAGTTTCATAATATTGATTAAATTCTTTGGAAGCGAATTCACCTTCTCGATCAGATCTCAAAGCTTTGATCTCATAGCCATTCTTTTTTTCTACAAGCCTTAAAATTTTTGAATGCAACAAAAGCTTTAATTTTTACTTTAGAAAGTAAACCCAAGTCTTTCTACTAAAATCATCAATAAAGAGTATGAAATATTTACTCTTACCAAATGAAGGTGGATTGATTGGCCCACACATATCAGTATGTACAAGTTGAAGTAGCTTGGTTGCTCTAGATGAGGCTTCTTTTGGAAAGCTCCTTCTAACATGCTTTCCAAGAAGACATGCTTCACATAATTAATTAGGATGGTTGATCAATGGCATTCCTTTCACTATTTTCTTTTCTCCCATGGCCTTGAGTGATCCAAAATTCAAATGTCCAAACTTCATGTGCTAGCACCACATTTCATCTTGCACACTAACCTTCAAATATTTTGCTTCAATTATCTTAAGATTCAGGATAAACATTCTATTTCTTGACATAAACACCTTAGTAATTGAATTAGCAATTTAATCTCTAAGCCAAAGACATCTATCTTTCATTAGAATTTCATACCCTTTTTCAAGGAATTGGCCCAAACTTAAAATGTTACTTTTCAATTTAGGCACATAGTAAACATTAGTAATTAGCTTATAGTTGCCATCATTGAAAAAGATAAGAATTGTACCTTTCCCTTCAAAAGGCACATTGTCATTCACATTTTGATTAAGCTCAACAAATTTTTCTTTGTAACCACACATGTGATTGCTTACTCCATTATCCAAATACCATGAATTATTAGTGCCATTATCTTTCTCCTTCAGAGTTAGTAGAAAAGTTGACTCTTCAACTTCTGGCTTATCATAAACAAGATTAGCTTTTTTTTCAACATCACTAGTAGCATTATGACATTCCTAAGAATAATGCCAAATTTATGACAACTATAGCATTCAATTTTATATTTAGCATATCCTTTTTCATTTGAATTTTGATAGAAGCCACGTCCTCTTCCTCTTGATCTTCTATGACCTTTAGGTGATGGATGAACTTTTTTTTCATTGTTTGAATTCTCACCATTTCCTCTTCCTTTTCCTCTTTGGCCACGACCATGTCCTCTTCCTCTTGATCTTCCACATCCTTTTTGGCTCTTTTCTCCTTCATCATTCTTCAAAGAAGCCTTGGCTTTAAGAACTTGCTCCAAAGGCTCTTCTTGTCTTTTCTTGATTTTGAATTCATGGGCTTGTAGAGAACCCTTTAATTCTTCAAAAGTCATGGTGTCTAAATCTTTTGATTCTTCAATGACACACCACATAATCAAATTTGGAAGTGAAGGAATGAAGAATCTTTTCCACCACACGAACATTTTCAACATTCTCTCCATATCTCCTCAATTTGTTCACAATTGCCTTCACCTTTGAACAATAATTTGAAATTGATTCGGATTCCATCATCGTCAAAGCTTCAAAATCACCTCTTAGTGATTGAAGTTTCACCTTCTTCCCAGAACTAGAAGCTAACCATGAAGGGTCAATGTGTTAGAACTAAAAACCAAAAGAATAAAATAAAAGAAGAATATTTCTTGAGAAGAATATAAGAAAAGAGAAATTCTTTGATCACAACTTTAACTCAATATACAAAGAAACATTGCACTCTATGTAACTCACAAGCTTACTAGCTTATTTCTCTTCCTCACTTTTTGATTGCATTACAAAAACTGAAACAAGTTACATTTATAGGTAAAACTAAACTAATAAGATAAGAAAAAAATTTTTTAACTTCATCCTAACAAATCAACATTATCTTTACTAAGTTTTATCTGCTACATTCCAAAAATAAAGGCTTAAGGCTTATCCAGATAGATTAATCTTATTTTCACTAACCTTTATTTGTTGTATTCTAAAAATAAAGACTTAAGGTTTATCTTAAACTCTAGCCTTATCTTGTTACAGTTAAGGCTTCAGTTTCTACAATTTAAGACTTCGGCCTTTATTATTTTTTTTCAAAATATAATTTAGATTATTTTCAATAGTCTCCCTTAAATTTAATTTTGAAATAACACCAACTATTATCTTTAGTTTCTTAAATACATCTGCATGCAGTGGTTTTAACAGAATGTTTGCAACTTGATCTACAAATTTACAAAATTCTAGTTCAATTTCACCATTTTTTTACTAACTCGTGAATATAGTGATACTTGATGCCAACATGCTTGCTTCTCCCATGAAAAACTGGATTTTTGGCTAATGTAATAGCTGACTTATTATCACAAAAGATTTTCATAAGATCTGCTTGTTCATGTATTAATTCATCGAGTATCCTACAAAGTCAAACTGCTTGACATGCTGCAGAAGCTATGGCCATATACTCTATTTTTGTTGTGGAAAGCACAACAACCTATTGTTTCTTTAAGGACGATGAAAAAAATCCTTGTCCAAGAAAGAAAACATACCTAGAAGTGCTTTTTTGAGTTTCCACATCACTTGCCAAATCACTATCTATGTATCCCACCAAACCAAAATTATTAGAGTAGGAGTAAAAGATCCCATTATCGTTGGTACCACTCACGTACTATAAAATTTATTTTGCTACTTGCAAATGTGATTGGCAAGGTTCTTCCATGAATCGACTAATAATCCCCACATCATAGGTGGTATTTGGTCTGGTGCAAGTCAGATATCTTAGATTGCCAACTAGGCTTTTGAAATATATGGGATTTATTAGTTCTTCACTTTCTTTCTTCTTTAACTCTAACTGTTTTACAACTAGTATTCAGATAGGCTTGAGTGACTCCATTTTTAGACATTTTAAAATATCATTAGCATATTTTTGTTGGGAAATAAAATGCCATCATCAGTTTACTGCATTTCAATGCCTAAAAAATAGGACATTAATCCCATGTCTGTCATCTCAAACTGGCTAGTGATTGCCTCGCTAAATTCATCAAACATCTCTTTGCAATTTCTTGTAAATATCAAGTCATAAACATAAATACAAATAATAATGAGATCACTGTTAGGTTTTAACTTGATATATAGGGTATGCTCATAAGAACATTTTTGGAAATCTTGTTGCAGCAAGTATGCATCAATCCAACTATACCAAGCACGAGGTGCTTGTTTTAACCCATACAATGCCTTTTTCAATTTGTAAACTTGTTTCTCATATCCTTTACTCATGCAACTAGGTAGTTGCTCAACATAGACCTTCTCATCAAGGAAGCCATTTAGAAATACTAATTTCACATCCATTTAATGAATTTTCTATCAGTTTTAAGTTGCAAGTGCTACAATCATCTGAATAGAATCTATTTTGGCAATTGGTACAAATACTTCAAAGTAGTCAATTTTAGGCTTCTGTTTATAGCATTTTACAACTAGTCTTGCTTTCAAGTGATCCTCTTGACTGTCAAGCTTGTTTTTTATCTTGCACACCTATTTGATTCTGATAGGCTTCTTCCTAGGTGGGAAAATAGTTAACTCCTATGTATTATTTTTCTCTATTGAATGAATCTCATCATGCATTGCTTGAATCCTTTATTCATCAGTTATTGCATTTTTATAGGAAACTAGGTCACAATCTATAAATAGGCAAAGTTTATAATAGTTTCATCAATGGATATATATTCATGATCATTATCATATGTAACCATATAGTTTTGTAAACGAGCTAGCATCACTCATGTTTGTTTAGGATGTTTTGATGTCTTTGAAACTACTATTAGTGGAGAAAAGTTTCTAGAGAATGAATTGTCAGGTGAAGATCTTTCTGTTTCCATTGACTTTGGTTCATCTTCTATGATAACACCTTGTTGTTCATCTCTTTGATTCCATGCCCATGCTTTATCTTCAATGAATTGGATATCTCTACTCACAGTCACTTCTTTTGTTACATTATTGTATAATTTATAACCCCTCATCACTTCACTATAGCCAATGAAAATGCACTTTTGGCTTTTGTCATCTAGCTTCTTTCTTCACTCATCCGAAATATATGGATATGCAAGACACCCAAATACACGCAAAAAAGAGACTTCTAGCTTATTACCACTTAAAACTTCCTTTGGGGTTCTTCCAAGAACACTTTTGTGAGACACCTATTTAATAAAAATATAACACAGGCAACGACTTCTACCCATAAAGGCTTTGATAGAGGTTTAGCTTTCAATAAGCTCTTCGCCATTTCAAAAATTACTCTATTTTTTCTTTCAGCAAAACCATTCTGTTGAGGTGTATAACTGGCTATCAACTAACGTTGGATCCCTTGGCTTTTGCAGAAATTTGAAAATTCATTTAAAGTGAACTCTCCTCCTTTATCAGATCTGAAGGTTTTTACATAACAACCACTTTATTTTTCTACAAAAAGTCTTAAATTCTCTAAATTTCTCAAAGGCCTCTGATTTTTCCTTAAGAAAATGTATCCAAGTCTTTCTGGTTAAATCAACCACAAAGATTAAAATGTACCTTTTATGTCTAAGTGATTCTATCTCAATTAGGCCACAGATGTCTATGTGCACTAACTCCAAAGGTTGCCTGGCTTGGCCCTTCTAGCTTTTCCAACTAGAAAAGAGTCTCTGTGTTGTTTCCAAGAATGCAACCTACATATTGTCGATTAGGAGCTTTAATTACCTGAAATCTTATTGCTATCTTTTACTAAGCTAATACTTTCAGCCCACGAAAGTTTAGATGACTATATTAAAGATGGTAAAACCATTCTTCATATTTCAAAATCATTGGAAAATTCATCAATTTTCTTATTTGCAAGGTGAGAGAAAACATGTGAATCTTTGTCATCTGCACTGTTGTAATCATTTTGCCAATTTTGCCTTTGATTGTGCAAACTCCATTCTAGATATCAATTTTGTGCCCTTTTTCAAAAAGCTAGCCAATACTCAATAAGTTTTAATAAAGACCTGAAATAAAATAAACATCAATAATAGTAACAATTGTACCATCTTTGGATTTAATGATGATGTCACCTCTGCCCATAATGAGAATTTTGGATTTATTCCCAAAATCTACTTCTCCACATACAGATTCATCCAGATATGAGAAAAGCTCTTTCCTTTCACACATGTGATCACTACACCCATTATTAAGATACCATGTATCTATATATTATATATCTGGCTCATTTGATTTGCATACGAGTACCAGGTTCTCGTCCACATTTATGGTATTTACATGCTCTGTAGACTTATCGCATCTTGGTATAGCACTTGTTTTGATAATGTCCATATTTTTTATATCTAGAACATCAAACATTAGATTTGTTACTTACTCTATTGTGACCTTCTCAATATTTTTAAAAATTGTTATCACTTGACTTTTCTTTGTTGGCAAAATTAGAATATCCACCTCTTCTACATCCTTGTCCTCATCCTCATCTTCATCTACCACGACCTTAACTACCTTGGTGGCTTTCATGATTTTAATGATTCAACATGCTTTGCAAACCTTGCTCAGGACTTAAGCTTATGACTTTCTAATTCATCCATTGCTCGTGTGAACATAATGAACCCATTAACCTCTTCATTGACATGATTGATGTATCTTGTGATTCTTTAATTGCTGCAACAATGTAATCATACTTTGTAGTCAAAGATTGCAGAATCTTTTCTACAACTTTGGTGTTTAGAATTTCTTTACCGTTAACTCTCAATTGGTTAACTACAAACTGAACTTGATCAAAGTGGGCTAAAATTAATTCTAAGTCATTCATGTGTAATGACTTAAAATTGCCTTGTAATGTTTGTAGCCGCACTCATTTAACACAATCATCACCTTTGTAAGATTTTCTCATGCCTCCTTTGTTGTATTCGCACATTATATATTTCCAAATATTAGTTCCTCAACACTTGAAAAATTATATATAATACTTTTTTATCCTTCTTTCGAGTTTTCACCAGTGCATCTTTCTTATCTTTCTCCAGTGCATCAAACTCCTTTTGGTCTTTACTTCGATATAGCTAGTCTCCACCAAATTCCACAAATCCTAGGATTTGAAGAATACTCTCAACTGGACACTCCAGTTGTCATAGTTTTTGCCATTTAATTTAGGAAGCTGTAGTTGGATTAAATTTGATACCATTTCACAATCGAGCTCTGATACTAGATGTTGGAAGTAAAAACCAAAAGAATAAAATAAAAGAAGAATATTTTTGGAGAAGACTATGAGAAAAGAGAAATTTTTAATCACAATTTAACTTAATATACAAAGAAACACTACACTCTATGTAACTTACAAGCTTGCTAGGTTATTTCTCTTCCTTACTTTTTGATTGCATTACAAAAACTAAAACAAGCTATATTTTTAGACAAAACAAAACTAATAAGATAAGAAGAAAAATCTTTAACTTCATCCTAACTAATCAATATTATCTTTACTAAGTTTTATCTGCTGCATTCCAAAAATAAAGGCGTAAGGCTTATCTTGATAAATCAAATTTTATTTTCACTAAGCTTTATCTACTGCATTCCAAAAATATAGACATAGAGCCTTTCTCAAACTCCAGCCTTATCTTAGTTTCCATAATTTAAGGCTTTGGCCTTTATCATTTTTTTTCAGAATCTAATTTAGATTATTTTCAACATAATGATTGTGAATAGACGATGAAGATTGGTTCTGATTGTACAATCTTTTTGTTTTCTTGGAAAAAAGGGGACACATTAAATAAAAGCAAAGGATGAAAACTATAACAGAACAAGTAGAATAATTATGGTATATTATTTGTATGTACTTTATATAAAAATTACTTCTTAGCTTGAAACTGGAAAGGGAAGGAAGGCTAGAAGAACTTGCCAAACATAGAGTCCTTTTGAGTTTTAGCTTTAAGTCCCTACTATTGTTTTTTTTCTGTAGACTCTGCTATGCATTCCATAAAAATATTCTATATCTAAGATATCCCAAACATTGAGCAATGTAGTCACATTTATTAATTTATTCAACCTCATTTCTATTTTTTTATCTGAATTTGAATATTTGAGGTCAAATGAATAAATTAGAGTAAATTTAAATTGAATTATATTATATACATAGTGTGTGTGATATTAAATAAAACAAAATAAATATGATTAAGGTTATTCCATGACTATATGTAATAATTTGAGGCTAATTCTCTTTTAAATCAAGATTCTTTTCTGATAAATAAATAACAAGAATGATTTGGTTACATTTAATACATTTAAGTTATGTGTATTAAACTAGTTAGAAAATAAACACATTACTAAATAAAAGAAAGACAATAATTTAATATGTAATACAACTAGTAAGGTCAGAGATACACTTATCCTGATCGACCAGTTCCTTAGCTCTGGCTCATGTGTCCTTCTTTCAGGCTCCCCATGATGCTTAAATTATTCTCCACCAATTCCCTCTCTATCTAAGCTAAAGTTGGCATAGTAGAAAGGATGAAAGTAGTCGAGCAAATGATCTAGGGCATAGAGGATGTCAGAAGATGGATAGGGCCATAATCTTGTATAACTTCATTGTTATGATCTTGGTCAACAAGAAGGAGCAACTGATTGCACAAAAAGGTGTTGTAATATGCATATTTGTATCATAAGTTGTTTATGGTATTGAAAAATAGTATCTTTCCCTCAAGGGCTTCAATTAGAAGCAACTCCCTCTAAATGCCCACCTTTATCTTCTTGGCTATGAAGGTAGGGGCATTGGAAGAGATACTCCCTATGCCTTTGGAGGAATCCTCAAAAAAGGCTTTTCACTTGTGTGATGATAGGGCCTTAGTACAACTGGATGAAGGCTTGGCTAGGTTGGGAGATGTAGGAACACTAGTGAATTCAGTGGTTTGTGATGTCGATTCAATATAGGTGGTCGATGGAATAATAGGTCCTTTCTTTACCAAGGCTTAAGTGTGAATTTGCTCCAAGCATTTAGGATCCATTTTTAATTAGTGGATATTTATCACTTTCTTATTCAACCAATAATCTAAGAAGGAAACGAAAGAAAAGCCAATAGAGGTGTAAAGGGTAAAAAAAGCTAAAGTACAAGTATATTACGTATGAAAAATGGATTGAATGTCGAATGGCCCTAGCACTAAGAGCCAAATGATGAAATCTTACTTATCATCAAAAAAGTCTTCAAGAGGATGGCTTTAGAGCTAGTTTGTAGGAGAAGACCATTTAATCAGGTAGAGCAATCCCCTTTATTGAAGGAAGAAAGGATGAAATCCTTTAGCCACTCATATTTTAAAGAAGGAATGCTTCCAAGAATGAACACTGGTAAGCAAGTTTTCTATAAAAACCTAGTTTGGGCTCCAAATGCAATGTATCCAACCCCCAAGTTTTTATTGAGAGCAAGAAAAAAAGTCACAATCAGGGTAAAACCTATACAAATGTTCAACACTTTAAAGTAGAGTAGGAAGACCCAAGCGTTTCAATTTAGCTGGGTCAACCAGACATTTTAAGTATGGAAAATGATTGCTTGGAACTTAGAAAAAGGAGGGCAAACATGAAGATGATCCACCACATCCCCATAATACATCACAAAAGATGTAGTGTCATAATTACATGCTCCTTTGTCCATTTTAGCATGTTGAAAGAAAATTTCTTCAATAGACTTATTCAAGATATGGATCCTTTCTAGCTCTTAAATGACATTTAGATCTTGCCATTTGTTTAATGTTAAGGTTATTTTCACATCCAGATCAATCCATCTTAAGTCATCTAGTGCTATGTCAACCAAATGGGCTTGCTCATTTTCATTTTCATCTTAGGATCGATCTGCCATAAGCATACAAACAAGTTAGGCAAATGGACTTAGGAAATAGAAGCACCAAGGTAAATACTGTTATAATGAGCACACTTTAAAATCACAAAGAAGAAGAAAAAAGCTATATAGTAAGAAGGGTAAGGCAATGCAGATAGTTGCCTGTGAGAAGCACAGTGCAATAGCTAGGAAAGCATATAGGAGCACAAGAAACATTGAGAAAAGTAATAGTAAGGTATGGGCACTCAAGTCAAAATGTAGAGTTTTATGTAGAAGTGTCCAAGCTTGCTTTTACATAGGAACAAAAGAAATCCAATGGTTCAAGAGGATTGAGATGAATGGCTTGGATGGTAATCTCCATCATGACATGACCTCTGTGAGTCTTGAGGCTCCTTAAGAAAGTAAACTAATCATCAATGCTTACAATGAGCAAAGGATAGCTAGCCAAAAAGATGAAAGGTTCTTGAGTTGGTTGAATATTATACCCACTAAGGAAGAAGGGGCAAATAACATGGCCAAAAATTGACTAATAGTTATAAAACGGTGAAGCACGATTGATTGACTAGAGCTAGTTGAAAAAATAGCCACGAGATAGAAATGAAGGCTCAGAGCCAAACCAATAAACTATAGTAACCGTTACAATAACCACCCAATGAGAATCTTGTTTATGCCACTAAGATATTAAAGACATGTGGCCGCACATCACTTATCTAGGAGTATGACAATTGACATGCTCATCACTTATATAAATGAACATGTGCCATTTCTTCAGATCATTTTCATTACACTTACTGAAACTCTACGTAAGAATTAACTTGATTATCAAAGTGTGTTCAACAAATCACTTTCGTCATGTACAACTGACTTTACTGCATGTGTAAGATGCAATTGACCTAATGTTGGTCTTCTGGCTTCTCCTTCCATTATGAACTTTTTAACTTGGAATTGTAGGGGAGCTTCTTCTCCTTCCTTCCCTACTATTATTAAAGATTTAGTTGGAAAGTTTAATATTTCCTTTCTGGCTATTTTGGAACCTCGTATTAATAGGCTCATGATAAATAAAATAATATAGTCTTTTAACTTTGATACTTCTTGCAGAGTGGATATTGTTGGTTTTTTAGGTGGTATTTGGTGTAAATGGGACTCTAAGGCATGTGATGTGGAGCCATTTTTCTTCTATGATCAATTTATCCACTTCAAAGTTAAGACTGGAGGTTCATTTGTTTGGTATTTATCTATTATTTACAATAGCATAGAAGCCATTACTTGTAATAAGCTTTGGGATTCCTTATGTAATATTAGTAACTTCTTTTTTGGTGCCTAGGTATTAACTGGTGATTTTAATGTCATGCTCTTACCCTTGAAGAAAAAAGAAGGCTTTGTTTTATTTGATCAAGATTGCAATAAACTTCAGGATTGTATGATTAATTGCAATTTAAAAGATCTAGGTTTCAAGGAAGTAGTTTCACCTGGTCTTGGAATCATGAGCATCTTGATAGAGCTATTTCTAACCAACAGTGGAGGATGAAATTTCCTTAGGCTTCTATCCTTCATTTACCAAGTTTGAAGTATGATCATTGTCCAATTTTAGTTTTCATGTGTAAAATTTTTTCTTCAAATAATGCTAACCAACCTTTCAGATTTTAGCTTCTTAGTTACTTCATGATAATTTTCCAAAGTTTGTATTAGATTTTTTTTTTCTTTTACTAAGGCCATGAAGGAATGGGATCATGATGTGCTTGGTAACATAAATAGAAAAAAATAGAATCTTTTTAGAAGACTTCAAGGCATTTAAAAGAACCTTAAGAATAAGTACTCTTTGTTTTTATTGATCTTCAAAAAGAATTGTAGAAGTAGTACAAAGATTTTCTTCTTTAAGAAGAGTTATTATGATTCCAAAAAGCTCAAACTAAATGGCTCAATTATGGGGATAAGAATACAAGATTTTTTCACTTGTTTACCATTACCAGAAGGAAAAGAAATCAAATTAAGGCTCTTAAAGATAGCCAATGATTATGGCTTCATGATAATGATCTAATTAAAAATCAAGTGATTTCTTACTTCTATAATCTTTATTGTGATGATGATGAACCAAATGTTACTTTCCCTCTTTTAGGTGCTTTTCCTAGTCTATCTAATGTCTAATTGTCCTTTATTCACAAAATAGTCTCGATTGAGGAAATTAAATGTGTTATTTTTTCCATGGTCTTCATGCTCTATATTTTTAGAGTCAATGGAGTTTGGTGGGTGATTTTGTGTGCATGGCGATAATAGACATGTTTCTTGACCTTTCTAAAATTGTTCAATTTGATAGTACTTCTTTGGTTCTTATTCCAAAAGTAGACTCTCCTAAATTTATTTCACAATTTTAGTGCATAAGTTTATTTAATGTGTTGTACAAAATACCTACTAAAATTGTTACTAGTCATTTAAAGCATGTGATGGACAAGCTAATATGCCCCCAATGAATATAGTTTTATCCCTAGTAGACTCAATTATGATAATATTGTTATTAACCAAGAGCTCATTCATCCTATGTGCCTTATGAAGGGGATAAAAGTTTTATGATGATTAAAATTGATTTTGAAAAAGTTTATGATAGATTGAAGTGGTAGTATATGAAGGACACTCTTCGTGGCATTGAGTTTCAAGAGTTACTTATCAATTTAATTTAGGCTTATATTTCTTCTCTATCATTGAGGCTTTTATGGAACAGGGAAGAAACTAAAGTTTTTCATCCTTCTAGTGGAATTAGATTAGGGGATCCTATTTCTCATCCTGTGTGTGGAAAGATTGGCTCAGTGTATTCAATATATAGTTGATATGACTCATTGGAAGCCTATTTGTGTTGAAAAAATTAGTTCTAAAATCTCTCATCTCTTCTTTGTAGATGATATTTTTTTTTAGGCTTCTTTGGATCAAGTGGATACCATCCACTAATGTCTTAATATTTTTTGCAAGAAAGAGAATGCTTTGAAGGGGCAAGTCTTCTTTTCTAAGAATGTCAACCATGTCTATGCATAAGAAATTAATGAAACCCTTGGCTTTGTTCAAACCTCTGATCTTGGCAAGTACCTTAGAGTTCCTTCAATTTATGATAAAGTTAATGCATGCACTTATGCTCAAGTGGTGGATAAAATGTCTAAGAAGCTATCTAATTAGAAGGTATCCTCTCTTTCTCTTGCGGATAAATTGACTCTTGTCAAATCTATGTCAGAGGTTACTTTGATGTATATTATACAAACTATTTCTCTTCCTCTAGGTATTTGCAATTCTATTGAAAAACACAATAGGAATTTCTTGTGGGGTTCATCTTCAGAGTAGCATAAGATTCATCTTGTGAATTGGAATTTTGTCTATAAGCCTAAAGTGGATGGTGGTCTTAGGCTTAGACATATGAGAGCTTCTAAATCCGTTTTCATGATGAAATTTGGGTGAGGTTTAATTCATAAAAAAGATGCTTTTTGTGTTTGTTTGCTGAGATCAAAATATAATTATGATAATGATCTAATTCCTTCTATAAAAGCCTCTCTTAATGGGTCTAATATATGGAAAGACATTTGTTAATCTTAGTTTTATATTGAAAATACTATTTCCTAAATCCTTAGTAATAGTCAAAAGTGAAATTCTAGACTGATAAATGGGTTCTAGGTTCAAATAGACTACTTTAGTATGCTATCGGGAATATTTTTGAAGATGAATGCCTCTTCAAGGTTGATGATTTTATTTCTCTTAAAGGGGATTGGGATACCGATAGTCTATTGAATAAGCCTTTTTTTCCCATTTGCAATAAAATTTTTGCTATTTTACCTCTCTCTCAGGGCCAAAATGAGGATAGAGTTAATTAGGGCCTTTCTCAAGATGATAATTTTTTCATAAAGTTTGCTTATAATTCAGTTGCAAGTCATTCGAATCAAATGTTTGGTCCTTTATGGAAATGCATTTGGAGTTAGAGAGGTTCTAAACAATATAAGACTTTTCTTTGGCTGTGTGTTCAAGGTAAGCTTGTCACTAATAGCAATAGAAGACTACACCACCTTATTGATATTGATACATGCTAATGTTCAACCTACATGCTAAAATAACTATGCATGCTTTACTTGATTGTAATGCAACATCTGATATTTGGCTTCATTTGGTTAAGCGTTCTTAGTGGAACTACTTCTTCTTGAATGATGTTAAGTGATAAGTAGAAAATGTACCTATAATAATACCTTATTTTAACCCTTAATTAGTCATTAACTTGTAGTTTTTGTCTATCTTTT
>JANHAO010004959.1:0-23347 GCA_026873985.1 Saraca asoca | reverse complement strand
AGTTTTTAAAAACAGTTTTTAGAAAACTGTTTTTAAAAACAATAAAACAAAAACACCTGAAAACACTTCCAAACAGGCCCTTTATGTTTTCTTCTCAATATTGCGGTGCAGCCAGCAAGGTACCTCCCGTGCCAAATCGTTCGGCTCCTTAATTTATGTATATGTCCATGGCTAAACAGCTTCATGGTATGTAAGATATTTTCCTTTGTATCATTCACTGAGCGAAAACCTCCATGAATGATCAAAATAGTTCAGCCAATACATTTTGATTAAGGAGATTGTGTTTGCATGAGTTGCATAGATTAAATTAAGGAAATTTCTATAGTACTAGAAGTGATTCTTAGAGCATGTAGTACTTAAGAGTTCACATTCAATGAAATCATGATACGTATAATTGTGTAATAAGTTATCATCAATTAACAATTGAACTATAAAATTTTCAATCATAAATAATGCTATTTTAGTGGATCCAATAACCATTAGTTTTGAAATACAACTCCAAATGTCTATGTCGTCCCAGTCGGATGTTTGTAAAAGATTGAATCATGTTTACACTCGTTGGAATTATCAATAAACTCAAGAAGTTATTCTAATCACACCCTTTTGCTCTGATGCATTAACCTTCATTTTATATGTCAGTGGTAAAGACAAATAAAAATGTTTCGTGTGGCAATAATTCTGAAAGATAATATCTTTCAGATCATTACCTGTTTATCACTAAATATTTGTTCACAAGCTTTTCTCAGGTTTTTTCCCTGGACATCATGAAAACTTTACGCTTCTACCGAAAAATATCAATATTCCCAATTCTTACTATGAAGTATGAACCCTTCCCTTGCAGTCAAAGCTGGGTAAAATGCTACAAGTGAAACTCTGGGAGATGGAAAATTCTGTGTCTGGTGAGAGAGGAACAACGATGCAGTTGTAATTGGATTATTTTGTCTCTATGTTTGAGTTCTTTACTTTGATATTTAAATTATTTAATAATAAAAAAAAGATGATCGATTTACCAGCTGCACAAGTTGTTAAATAAAATTATTAAATGATTGAGATTATCTTTCAAATTAATATTAAACGAGATTTTGCCATGCAAAATGGCCCTAGTATTGTAGAATCACAATTATATTAATAATCTATTGACTATTATTATTATTATAAAAAAAAGTGTGCAGGAGAATAGAAGACACCATCAATTAAGAAGAAATTCAAGAAAGTAAATAATTATAAATGTAAAAATATTTTTTTTCAATTATTATTATTTATTAAATCTTAAACTCTTGATTTTCTCATGAAGAATTATAATAATTAACTTTACCTTCTAAAATGCACCTCACACTGTATTCCCTAAAGCCTATGTAAGAGATTCTCATCAAAACATTTTTTCTCTTGTAGTAACTGAGGTTTTAATTTACTTAACTTGTATAGACAGAATCTATATCAACAATTTCTTTTTCGGATAGTGGGCAAGCCTCAATTAACAGGACACTAACACTATGCAAACGTGCGAGTATGACGAGTTATAATATTTTCGTGTACAATTGGGCGAATGACTGTAAATTTCTTTAAAAAAGAATGTTCATACACAACCCTCCTTCCCACAATTAACCCAACCAGAGAGGGGAGGTTGATCCTACACCCTCTTTTTCGTCGTAGAAAGAGCAGTTGTGTCAGCACTACTCAAAATAAAATTAGTTGTCAGTGACAAATGGTGACAGATAATTTTGGGGGAAGCAACATAATTCACAAGTCCCAGGATACTACTTAAGTTCATGGCCAGACGGTATTCACGCAAACAATTAGTACCACTAAAAAGAACAAAGAAAGCTATTGGAGTATTTACAGCCTAGGTTACAGTATGCTTGGTTCTTATATAGTATTTGGATATACATATATATATATATATATATTTACACAGACAACCTCTATTCTTGCCATTTGCAAACTCACTTCTCAAAGACCAGTTCATGAATAAGTCATGTTCCTCATGACTATATTCTACAAGAATGATCATGGCACTAGAGAGCAATCAGCCAATCATAAAAATGATGCAAGCCTAATAAGGTTCAAAATCAGCAGGCAAATAGCGGCTGCATCTTTTCATGTATTGCTCTGTAACAATTAAGACTGCAAAGGGGAAGCTTTGACTTCGAATCCCTATACTTGTACACATTAGAGCAGTTTGGTCCAGCACATTTTTCTCGAGGGGGAGGGTATCTGAAACAGTCCATGGCATACATTAATTTAAACCATTGAGAGAACTCAAGTTTCAGAAGCATAATAAGTATTGAAACTGGCTGTAAGCTCAGTGATAACAACAATGAAAACTCCACGTGACAAAAGACAGAGGTGCAAACCAATACCTGTTAGGCACCATCTGGAAGATACTTGGTAAACCAATATCTTCAGAAAAAGTGACCACTGTTCCATTGGGACCCATATTCCATCGAACAGTGTTTGATCCAAGATTGAAGCAGTTTGTAGATTTTTCCTGCACATCAATATGTTAGAACTTAGAATAAGACAAACTTGCTATAAAGTTGAGTTTGTTCATGGGTCCTTTCAAGACCTGTGCCTCCAATTGCTTTTTCATTTTTTCCTCTTTCTTCTTCCTCCCAGAATCTTGACCAAGTATTTTTCTGATGGCCTCAGCCTACACAAAAATAAAATGTGAGAATTCCTTTCGGCCAGACTAGGACCTGTGGTCTAGAACTTGCATGCCACATAACATTCCTATCCCACTGTTTCCACTCCTAGATCTAATGCAAATGACGAAAGAAATCATGGTTCATATGCAAACCTCAGCCTCTCTAGCTGCCTTCTCTGATTGCATTTTGCGTCTCTGTGCAGCCTCAGCTCTCTTAAGTTGCTGTTCCGTTTCAGACAATTTTCCCTTTTTCCCTTATCATCAACAAAGCAATAACAATATGGTTCAATAAACATCCCTAAATGGAAGTATAAAATGTAATTCTGGGATCTAATTATACAATTCTATCATGACTTTTGAGTGAATATCTTATGTGAATATGAATTATGATACATTGTTAGGAACAAGTGTTTCTAATACATTTTCTATCAAAGATAGAGTATGTTGCAAATAGGATACTAGGAAAGTGCATGATAACATTTGTTTTCTTGGATAGGGGAAGGGATGACAGAGTGCACTAGAGCTTTTAATTTATATTCATTACCCTCCTACAACAGTCTTACTGGTCCTGACATTAATGGTAAGATTTTACAAGTAACTGCAAGAATATCAGAAAATAATAACTTGCTAAAACTTCACCTCCTTTTCTTAATATTTATTGACCGGTTTTAATTTCAAAAAGTTTTAGATGCCATTCTCTTACATCATTTGAGGAAAATGCTCAGCAAAAAGCATTTCAGTATCAAACGCAAGACACAATTCTCTTAGTGTCATCCACTTAAACTCTAATTTACAATACATTAGTACTTACACATACAAGAAATAAAAAATGATCAAATAAGAAAAAGAGCAATACTAAGCATAAATTAAAAAAAAAAAAAAGGAAAAACAAATGCTTACTTTGGGAAGATGTGAGAATTAAACCATCTAACACGTTGATAATGCTCACATCTGAACCAGATAAAAGATCTTTGCAAGAGTCAACTGACTGACTATGATTCATCAGGAAATCAACAGATCCCTTCTTTGGCTTCTTCCTCTCGGATATAGATTCGTCATCTGATGTCAAATCTTCTGCTTCCACATAGTCTTGATCCTCAAATTTCTTTTTCAACTTCAACTTTCCTTTACCATCCTTACTGGACCCTGTTCTTATATAATGATCAACTAGACTCCTCTCTGTAACATTAAAAGCACCATGTCTTTTTCTAATTTCTTGACTATCTTTACTATGACTAACAGAAATTTTTGATTCATTAAGTCTTTCAAGGAACTGTAGTTCTGCATCTTCATTCTCTTCATCACTAAATCCAACGTCCAGGGGGCGTTTCTTAGGAATCCGCTTGCTCTTACGGACTGACTCATTTTTCACAATTGTACATTCTCCAGATGTCTTTCCTCCACATAAATGATCCCCTGCTGTAAAATCATAATCAGTACTAGAGGATTTCTGTGATTCGTCATCTTGGTCTTTCCTCTTGTCTGAAAGATAGGCATGATTACCATCTGAATCGTCCTGCATGCATTGATCAGTTATAGTTAAGAAGATTTTAAGCAGCTTAACAAGTTATAAAATGAAAACACAGTTGCTAGCATATCTCTAGAGGAAGTTAACATCTTCACATTAAATACTGAAGGGTAGTCTAAAGCATACAGACAACAGCTTTTGCGAATAGAGATTATAGCTATCAAAGCTTCAAAGGACCAATAATATTGATGTGCACCATTATTCAAATCATTATAAGAAGCAAAGCAAGGGAATCAAAACTGATAATATCAGTCAAACGACCTGAAGCTGGGGGTCATCAGAACAGCTGGAAAAGTTTGCAACAAAAGAACCACCACTGGAAGCATGTTCAGCCTTGGATCTGGTGTGAATAGTATGAGTAACACCCCCAAACTTGAGTTTTAGCTTCTTAAGCTTGTTCTCAGTTCTTAATCCATCAGAAGCAACCATTGTATTCATTGGCCCCTCATCCTCATCATGTTTGCCAAAAGTTTCTACAAGTGATGGCAAACCAAAGTAGCTATGAAACAATGCATCAGAATTAGCTCGAGGTCTGCGTGATACCCAAGTCCTTTTTCGCTTAGTTGTGGGGCCTATAGTTAGCCCAGACCTACCAATACTCTCCATTAACTTTTTGCAACAAACTTGTGGCAGTTGCTTACGAGAATCAAATTATATCCGTTATAAGACAATTGAAATCTGCAGCAAAAATTTACAGGAAGGGAAATCTTTAACACAAAATTAAACAATACAAAATCCATACTTAGTAATAAAAAGAAAAAAAAAAAAAAAAAGGCATGATGAAAGAAACTAAACTAATAATAAGCAAAGTTAATGAGAGACGAAACTCAGTAGTCAAAGATAGTCAACAAGCAACCACATATAAAATAAATATTTTGAATTTGATATGATTTTTTCAATATTGACTAGCTCTCCTAGAAATATACACACTCATTGGGATGAGTTAATTAATGGAAACCAGAGACTTGTAAATTCCTAGCAATTTCGCCTTCATTTCTTAGCAAGCAAACGACAATAGTCAAAATTCTAGTTTCAGGTGGCGAAAACACATAGGATCATTAGATAAACGGAAATTTTATCTCATTTTCCATCAAATTTCTGCAGATAATTTTGGTTCCAAACAAGCAGCGCGAGTACGAGTAAATGTAACAGATAAACTGAATTGGAATGATGATAAGTGCAACAGTAATAAACAAAAGTTAGCTGAAAAGCGCCAGGAAAACCCTAGGTGAGCCGAGTATATAAACTATAAATTCACTCCCAGCATGTAGAAGAATGAAAAGTAGCTATTGTAGTGGAGTGTTCGAGTTTAACGCATTGTCCAGAAAAAGAAAGCAAAAGAGCAAGCAAGGGAGAAAGAATTACTGCTTAGAGTCGCCAGAGAGAAGCTTCTGCCAGGAGTGCCATTTTTCTATAACAGTAAGACTGTAAGACCGGTATGTTTTTGAGTAGCGGAGGTAGTAATAATACGGAGAAGACTCCAAATTTCCCAACGAATCGAGAGACGACAAATCAGAGTTCTCTTTTTCGATGGGTCAGGGATGGATAAGGTGGGCGTGGGCATGGACTAATGGGTTCTGGTTGTATTCTGGCCCAGGGTTGAAGGGAATGACATCGGAGTTCGGATATTATTTGGTACTACAGTGAAATTTATAATTTTTAAGAATTGATTTTATAAAATAACAGTAAAAAAAATAAGCATACTATTTTAAAATAAGTTTAGTGTTGCTATATTTGTTTAGCTATAGCATATTAAAAAAAGTGTTTTATTCTATCAAATTACCAAAAAAAAAAAAAAAATTACATTACTAATATGAATACCCTAAATTTCTCATGCTTCATTTGAAATCAATTTTTTTTAGAATTGATTTCATTTCATTTCAATAGATTTTATTTTATTTTATTTTTTAAAAAATATTATTATTTAAAAATTATGTCAAAAATAATTATTTTAATTCATTTATAAATAAATTTTTTATTTAAATCATATTAAAAAATATATAAAATTTAATGAAAAATAAATTTTGATGATATCATGATAAATAAAAAGTTAAAATAAAAATAAAATATATGATATAATATGTATTTTAGATAAAATAAAATAAATTCTAATAAAATCCTTAATAAATATAATAAATTTTATAATTACAAATGTAGTTAGAAGAGGAATTGTAAATGAAATAAAGTAAAATAAAATTTCTTTTAACTTAAATTCAAACACCATGCAAAGGAAAATTCATTTGAAAATAAAATAAAATCTTTTTTTTAATCGTTTCAAATAAGGGATTAGAGAAATTGACAAAATAAATTTAAGTAAAAATAATAAATTAAAAAAATC
Source organism: Saraca asoca (assembly GCA_026873985.1). NCBI lineage: Eukaryota > Viridiplantae > Streptophyta > Magnoliopsida > Fabales > Fabaceae > Saraca > Saraca asoca. The sequence goes on along the minus strand of JANHAO010004959.1, from coordinate 16,837 downwards.
ATAAACTCATGATCCAATTGGTTTAATTAGTTAAACAAAATAAATTAATTGATTTAATTAGCTAAACAAAAAAAAAATCTAATAAATACACAAAGTCTTGACAAATTTATTTCCCCTTTACTTCCCAAGAGCATTGGAAATTACCAACATCATGGGGAATGCAGTTTAGTAAGCATAATAAATGCTCACATACACCCCTTTGTGTAGTATATAGTGTAGTATATAGACTATACACACACAAAATCTATCCGAGATAAGCATAAAGATTACACAGCTTTGGTTTTCACTGTAAATATAGTCACTTTAACAACAGCAGAAAACACCCACAATCTGACTGGCAAAAGAAATCAAAGCTCAACCAGATACAAGTTTATTCCTTGAGCAAAACACTAGATTCAGAAATCAAGCTTCAATGGTGGTCAGGAATCTTCACCACAGTGACTGGGCATGTGGCATTATTCACTACATAGTTACTAACACTGCCCATTATTGCCCTGTAAAAAACAAAAGCACATGATCACTGAATTTCTATCAAACTCCATGAATTTAAAAGGAAATGAAACCCATGTTACCAAAAGAAAATTGATATTTGCACACATTATTTCTTGCATTATTTTTCATACCTGCACACGTGATGCGGTTTAAAACAAATTGGCTCTACCTATTAAAAGCAGGTCGGACCAATTTGATCTGCGCAAGCTTGCAAGGCATATAGTGTGCAAGCAGCCAAGTAACACTAGCAACTGGTTTGGATTAGAGTTTAGAATTACTTTTGGTTTCAAAGTACTTCTGGACGTGTTTGACAACTACAAGAGAATTGCTTTTAGTGTCTAAAGTACTCACAGACAGAAATAACAATTTTTTTCCATCATCTAATCTAAAGTACTTCTAATCCAAAGCAGAATGAGTTTACTACTTCATTTGTTTCCCCTATATCTTATCCTTATTTTTTCATATCTAGGTAATATTTCATCGACTTTTTCAACCCTAATTTGATACAAAAGTAAACACCTTCTTTCAAAGTAATTTTAACATACATTCCCAGACATTATATTCATTCTTCCAAACTTTATTCTATTAGAATTTAATTCTTTTAGTCTTAGTTCTTTAAAAAAAAAATATCTCTAATGTTTTATCCAAACAAGCACTTAGCATAGTTCTACCTTCTGATAGTGCCAAGGCCTCTGTTTCCAATAACAAGGCAGTCTAGAGGGATATTGTCAATTGCTTCACATAATTTCTCACGAGGATCACCCCAATACACCTTCATGATTATCTCAACCTGCAAAGGGTGCAAAGTTACTCTGAAAGAATTGTATGGTAATGAATTAATGAAAAATCTCCAAAATAAAAAATTAAAACAAAATAGAATATACCTTTTTCTGCTTAGAAGCAGTATTGACAATATCCAAGGTTTCAGGATCAGGTGTAATTTCATATCTCTTCATGATGTTCGGATCAGAGAACTCAATCAGAGGTATAAGAGCTGCAATTTTGAGTCAATATACAGAAGCCTATTAAGGAATATGGATTATAGAAGCTAAATATCACTAGCATTATTCATAACATAAAAAATTGAATATGAAATAAATCCCAGAAATTGATGCTGATCCAAGAATATCTAGTTTAGCAAGAAATCAGGAGAAAAAGTGGCCATGCTTTTTTTTTTTTTTTTTTCCTTCTTAACATATCTGTTTGTTAATTCCGGAACTTAGCACACATATGATAGATATATCATTTAACATAAATAAAGGAGAATTAAACATAGAATCATGGTTCTATACTTTGGTCGTGGTTATGGTGGGCGCTTTTTGCAGTTGTGGTTATTGCAGATGTTAAAATACAGATTGCGGATGCTGTAACCGTGACTAGTCTGCACAAAACATTTTAAATCATATATCCATAACATTTACGGTCCTTGCGGCCTGGCCGATAGGCAAGTGATCATAGTTCTCACCGCAATCGTGGTCTATTGTAGTGATCATAGAGCATATGCTAAATCCATGATTTACACAAACAGCCAGAATCAAATCCTAAACTATTTACACAATCATAGTTACAGAAACATAGTCCTAATAAAATCGTGGTACTGAAGGAAATACGCTACTTTTTTTACAAAATTTTTTTAAATAATTATTTTATGTGATCCTACGAGTACAAACACATAAATACAAATTTTGGGTAACTGTACAATATCCAAAAAGCTAACTAAAGCTAGTTTTTTTAAAGGTTGATTCTATTAAAATATATGATCATTCACAAACATTTTCTATTCAACCACTCCATTTCCGTGAAAATTTTCCTCAGAAACAAACAGAATAACAGAACAGAAAGAGAGAGAAAGGTTAATTACGGGAGCCAGTGACCGCCCAAAGCTGCTGCTCGCCTTGCTCGTAGTTCCCATCGGGGCGAATGGTAACAAGGATAAGGTGATCACCATCTCGGACAACGTTATCCACAGCCCACTGAAGTGCTTTGTTACTGCAAGGAGAGAAATCTACGGCCACACCAAGTCTTCTAGTAGTTGTTGCCATCTGCTCTCTACAAAGATAGAAGGCAAAAGCGCTGCGTTTTGAGATCTCTATGTTCTTCCAAGGAGGTGCTTTGGTTTATAATGCTACGTGACCAAGACAGCGAATTCCGTGCCGGACAAGAAGACAAGGACAAGGCGAAAAGCGCGCTTGGCGAGGAAAATGGCAGAGACTTTCGGGCATTTGGGAAAGTGACTGTGAGTTTTGCCAGGGTTTTGGGTTTTTTATTTTTTATTTTTTAATCGTTGGATGAGTAGGCAAGTTAACGGTCAATGCGAGAAGAAGGAGGAAAAAGGCTAACATTTACTTTTTCCTCTTTTAACTTTTCCTCCAATTTCAATTTTATCGCAAAAATTTATTTGATTCAATTTTATCTTCTAACCTAAAAAATTAAGATAATTTCACATTTTTATTAACAGTTTTTTTTAAATAATAAAAAAATTTAAATAAGTCTTAAATAAAAATAATTTTTACACTAATAAAACATTTTTATCATAGGATATATGAAAATCTCGTAAATATTATTTATTTCAAATATGAGTTCTAATATTTAATGATAAAAGAGTTTTAATAAATTAAATATAATTTATGATATGAATTTTATTTCAGATTAAATATTGTCATATTAAATTTTTTATTTTTAATAGATTTTATCAATAAAAATCTAATATTACTTTACCTTTTAAGATTAAAAAATAAATTAAATTAAAGGATAAAATTAAAACTTAAACAAGCCAGGGATAAAAAGCACGTTGAAACCGAGAAGAATCTACCGCGAATTAATATATAGAATGGAAAAACGAATCAAAGGATTTTTCTTGATTTTAATAATGATTATGTAAGAAGACATGCCTGAATTCGGTGGATGGACCTTATCAAAGCTTAAAGTCCATTTGTGGCTCACATTCTGTGAACTGTATCGATTTTAGGCCCACCTATTTATGTTTTTGACAATTATTTTATCAAAAATTATAATTTTTATATAATAATATGCAACTTTAAAGATGAAATTATAATTTTATATTATTTTATTGTTATCAAATAAAATTATTAAATTTGTGAGTTACATAGAGTACAAATTAGTATAATTTATATATACTCATAAATTTTTATGAAAGATTATAATATTTTATATTAATTTTTAATAAAAACTTGTAAAAAAATTTAATAGACGCAAAATCATCATGTTTTATCATTGGCTCTCTTTTTCAAAATTTATTTTGCTGATAGAGAGATTGAGTTTCCAATTTAATTATAAGATAAGTTCAGTTAGAGATTAAATTATCGTGAAAAATAAATAAATTAACACCTTCACTTTTTTTTCTTCAACTATTTAGATTTTATTCGGTCCGTGAGCTAATATGCTATGCATTAAGTATAGGTTTAAGAATTCACTGGAGAGAGTCTAATAGGATTAGTTTTTTTTAGGGTTAGGTGTTATATAATTTATAACTTTGAAAATTGTATTGGTTCATCCAATAAACAAATTTTAAAAGAAGTTCATGTATACATGTATTTGATGACTAAAGGGTGGATGCATATTCATTGATTCTAATAAATAAAGGGATGGACATACATCTTATATTCAATGAACAAAATGATGAATGTATTTATTTGTGTTCAATAAACAAAGAATTTTGGAATGTACTTATTTATTAAAGAGACTCTTCTACTAAAAATAAATAGGCCTTCATATGACTTTGTGAAGTATGATTGAGAATAGTATCTTATAAATTTAAAATATTTCTAAGTTATAAGAGTGTATATCAAGAAACTCACAAAATCTTCATTGCATCCTAAGAGAGTATCATCATCAATCTTTTAGCAACTTGGTATGGGAGTGAATATCTCTCTGAAGATAACGACTTAATTGTATCTTGAAGTATCTTATCGTGTAGTAATCTTGACCACCTGTAATATTGTTTTATAACAATTTTAGAGAGATATTCCCAAGATGGCTTAAGATCAAAGTGCTACTTTCAAGAGTTTATCAAATTAGATCAATTTGATGGCACCAATTTTAATCAATGAAAAGACAAAATGGTGTTTCTCCTTTCAATACTCAACCTTACTTATATACTTGATCTAAATACTGCACCAGTTCTAGACATTGTTGAGGATGCCACAGATAAAGAAAAGGCAAGGGTTACTTAATTGAAGAAGAAGTGTGAAGAGAATGTGTTTGCATGTCGATGCCACATTCTCAACACCTTGTCAGATATGCTTTATGATCTGTACATGTCGATATAATCACTAGTGAAGATTAAGAGATGTTTAGAGGAAAAATACAATAATAAGTAAAAAGGTATTGACAAATTTATTATGTTGAAATATTTTGAGTTTAATATGGTTTATGATGTGCCTATCATGGATCAAGTTCATAAGTTATAAATCTTAGTTAGTAGACTTTCTGATCTACAAGTGATAGTTCCTGAATTATTAAAGGTTGAAGCAATTATTTCAAAATTACCTTCAACTTAAAATGATTATAGGTAGAAACTTCTACACCTTGGTGAAGATTTCACTATAGAGAAATTACTAAGGCATCTACGTATGGACGAGAAAAATAAAAAACATGATGTAGTGTATTGTTCTCACAATTCTAAAGTGAATCGTATTGATGAAAAAAATGTTGCTAAAGGTAGGGGAAAAGTCATCTCCTCAATGGATGTAAATAAAGACAAAAAAAAGACAAAAAGTGTGTTATCATTGTCATAAAAAAGGACATTATATCAAAGATTATTGACTCTTGAAAAAAGACAATCACTCTAAAAAAGTGTCAAATTCAAAAGCCAACTTAATGGAAGAAAAGCGCTTGGTTGCTATAGGTACTGAGGGAGTTCATTGCATGCACATTGGTATTATTATTGAACTTAACATGGCAACTCAAAAAAAGTCATCTGAGTGGTGGCTAGATTCTAGTGCAACTATTCATATTTGTAATAATTGTCATCAGTTTAAAAACATAGGAGAAAATGAATAATTGAAAGGTATTAATGGGGAATAATACCTTTGCAAAAGTATGCGGTCAAGGAATAATTGAATTAAATTTCACATCTAGAAAGAAATTGACCTTAGTGAATGCACTTTATGTTCCAGAAGTAAGAAAGAATTTACTCTATGCTTGTCTTTTATGCAAAAGAAGATTGAAAGTTGCACTAAAATCTAATAAAGTGATCTTATTTAAAAATGATATTATAGTGAAGATATGTTTAAGTTCAGTCTTAATAGTAAAGTGAATGTTTCTGTGTGTATCGTTGATTCTTGTGATTTGTGGCATACTAGATTATGCATAAAAATAATTATATTGATCTTAGTAATAAGGATTTTGAAAAGAAATGTGAAATTTGTATACAGTCTAAAATTACTAAGAAACCTTTTGCAAAAGTTGAAAAGTGCACTCAAATTATAGAACTTATACATAGTGATATATGTAAATTAAATGGTAATATCACTAGAGGAGGTAAAATGTACTTCATAACTTTTGTCAATGATAGTTCTAGATATATCTATGTTTACTTGTTAAGGAACAAAGATGAAGCGTTTAAAATGTTTAAAAAATATAAATTTGAAGTAGACAATTTTCATGATATGAAAATAAAATTGTTTCGTTGTGATAGAGGTGGGGAATATTTTTCAATTGAATTCGATTCTTTTTGTGAAACACATGGTATTGTGCATTAATCTTTTACTCCTTGTACTCTATAATAAAATGGTTTAGTGGAGATAATGAATTGTACTTTAGTGGATATAGTTAATTCTATGTTGCTAAATGCTAAGTTACCATACAATCTTTGGAGTGAGGCATTATTGACGGCTTGTCACATTCATAATAGGATACCATCAAAAAACAAGACAAAAAGGAATCAAACTTAACCTAACCTAAATTATTTTAAAGTGTGGGGGTGTTTAGCCTTTTATTGAGTTCCCGATCAAAGGAAAACTAAATTAGGGCCAAGAGCCATAAAAGGCATCTTTATGAGATATGCCCAAGATTCTATGGCATATAGGATATTAGATTTAGTATCTAATATAATTCTTGAAATAAGAGATGTGAAATTTATTTAAAATAAATGCTACAATGAATTAAATCCTATAACGGAAGCTTGATGTATGCTATACATTGTACTAAACCAGATATAGCTCTTATTGTGTGTAAGCTATCAAGATTTACAACTAAACTTATGTTGACATTGGATTTCGGTATTGAGCCAAACTCCAACCAATAGGGGAATTCTTTGAGATCTGTGACCGTACACTGGTTCAAGCATAATAAATCAGTAAAAACACACAGAGGAGAAGGGAAGAGCAGTAAAAGGACATAAGATTTTTAACCTGGTTCGGCCAAATCTGGGTATAACTGGACCCTACGTCCACAGTAATGTATTGTGATGAAGGTGTTTGTACATAACTTTTCACACTCAAGTTCTCTTTTCTCTATTTTGGTAGAGCCTCTGCCTACATAAAGATGCTCCTCCTCTACAGAAAGCTCATTCCTCATATTTATAGAGGAGATGAGGGTAAAATAGTAATTACATATGTAGCAAATATGTTACATTAACATTTATTGTACAAGATGGAATAAGCAGACAAAATCCTGTTCATTCGACTGTTGCATATTGTCTTCTGCAAATGGGCCCTAAATATCAGTTGGGCATGATATGACTTAGTCTCCTGTGGTCTTTGGCTCAATGAGCTCTCAAGTTGCTGGTCGCACTTCGCACACCGAACCCTTCGATTCGAGAGTAAGCCTCTCAGATGACAAGGTTGAGCTCACTTTGTTGTGCATGAGCTCGAGTTGACGTCACCCCGTGACGTGAGATGAAGGCAGAGCGATTCGAATATCCTTCAAGCTAGTCCTTTGGCCGCTCCTGGGCTGCTCGTAGGCTTATCCAAGATGAGCTAATTTTCGCATATAACAACTTAGTATAGATCATTAGAAAGTTATAAAAAGAGTTTTTGATTATCTCAAGAAAACCATAAATTTGGGATTACATTATAATGGTTATTCTGTTGTACTAGAAGGTTATTTTGATGCTAGGTGGATTGCAAATGTTAGTGATAATAAATCCAGTTTATGATGGATTTTCACCATAGGTAGTGGAGCTATAAGTTGGGCCTCAAAGAAACAAACATGTATCTCACATTCTACAATGGAAGCTAAGTTTATAGCTTTATCAACTGTAGGTAAAGAAGTGGAATGGATAAGGAATTTGTTATTACATATAGAATTGTGGCCATAACCAATGATAGCCATTTCGATCTTCTATGATTATGAGTCAACCATGTCTCAAGTATATGATAAGGTTTATAACAGAAAGTCTAGACACATAAGCTTGAGACATAAGTTTGTGAGGTAATTATTAGGAGACGATATAATTATCATCACATACGTAAAGTCTAATAGTAATTTAGAAAACCCACTAACAAAAGGTTTGTCAAGTGAAAAGATTAAATACTTTACTGCTAAGATGAGACTAAAACCTATAGTCACTAAATGATGGGAACCTAACTTATTCTAGTAGAACACTAGTTTCAAGGTTTAATGGGAAAAATAAGTTATTTAATGACTAGAACACTAAGAAATATGATTTAGTGTTATAGGAGGATAAGCTAAGAAGCTCTTAATAGATCGATAATTCTATTATCTAATGTTTCCACCTATATGAGTACAAGAGTGGTGCTACCCCAATCAGAGTTTTAGAGGTTTTACTCCTATAAACATTTTTAAAAGTCAGGATAAGCACATGGCCATAAAAGTGCTAAAGAAATTGAATCTCTAAAACTTGATTAGGGTATGATTATGTGTGTGCTCTTTCGACTATAACAATAAGAGTATATGCTTAATTGATTAGATACCTATTACTTTATTGGAACCTTGAAAACTTACACTAATAGAAGGTTCAATCCTAGTGACACCTTTTCTTATGCATAAATTGTGCAACTTATGAAAGCTTGTAAATTAGTGGGCAAATATTATATAATTTACAACTTTAAAAGCTGTGTTAGTTCATCTAATGGAAAAACTTTAAAAGAAGTTCATATATATATGTATTAATGACTAAAGGGTAGGTGCATGTTAATTGATTCTAATAAATAAAGGAATGAATATACATCTTATATTCAATGAATAAAAGGATGAATGTATCTATTTGTATTCAATAAACAAATGATTTTTGAATGCACTTATTTATTAAAGAGGTTCCCCTACTAAGTATAAATAGACCTTCATATGACTCTGTGAAGTATAGTTAAGAATAGTATCTTACAAGCTTAAAATATTTCCAAGTTATAAAAGTGTGAGGGAATTTCTTGATATTGCTAATCAAGAAATTCACAAAAGCTTCATTGTATATTGGAAAAGTATTGTCATCAACTCTTCAGCAACTTCGTGTGGTGGTGAATATCTCTCTAAAGATAGCAAACTAGTCATGCCTTAAAACATGTTATCGTGTAGTAATCTTAACTATTTGTAACATTATTTTATAACATTAGGTTCCCATTCTCTTTATACTATCACATTCACTAAAAACACTCAAAAGATTTACTTTAAGATATTGACATTTATCCTAGTAATTGCTGCCCATAGAGAAAGGGGGAAGACTTAACTTCTTTTGCTTTTTATTTTCATTGATCGTAGCAAATACAAGTATTTGTATAATTTATCAATCATACAATTGGTGTTTTAAATTTCTAAATAAGCTTTAAATTTATATTTTACATGTGGTATCAAAGCTTCTTACATAGAATTAGGATTTAGATGCATGATTGATTCTATATTTTGTATGATATGTTATATGATAATTTTCATGTAATTTGCATTTTGATTATCTGGATGATAATTTTATGATGAATCTTCAGCCTTGAATCACTAAAAATTATCTTATGTAGAGTTAGAATTTTGCATTTTATTTTTTAGATGATATGATAATTTTTATGGTTATCTTAACTGTTATGTTTTTCTGAAATTGGTTGAGAGTTTTTGTAGATCATGCTTTTAGATTCCAACTCATATAATTTTCTATCATTTGGTTGCATATTGTGAGAGAATTTGGAATTTTTTTTTAGGTGCATGTTAAGTTTGTGAGTTTTAATTTAGCATAATTAGTTAGTTATAACGCATAATTGTTTACAAGAACTAACAAGCATAATTCACCCATCAAATTTTGGAATAAATTTGATAAATTAAAGTTGTTTGCAGGTTGAATTTCATCAATTCCCTCATTGGTTTTTTTTACAAAAAGATTAAGTTTCATCAATTTTAGGATTGTTTTTTTATTGAATTCTACTCAAATTACAACCAATTGTTGGAGTCTTACCATCTGCTGGTGTCCTTGCTATTGGAACTACCTTACAATTGTGCTGGAGAAGCTCGTTTCAAGCTCTAATGACAAACGAAAACACTACATTTTCCTATTGAGGAAAATAAAGGTGATATGCACCTTGGTGTATGGCCCACATGCACCAATGTGTTATCATTGTAAACTAATTCAATAGGTAAATATGCTTGGTCTCGAATGAAATTTGACATAAAAATCAAGCATGAAGAGGAAGTCTTGTGGTGTGAATTTGGGAGTAAATGTGCTTGTGTATTATTTTTCCACATTTTTATTATTTTGTAGGTGTTTGTGTCTTTTTAGCTTAGATTGTTTGTTCAATGTAAGTAAAAGAGCATATAGTTGTTATTTTTGCATTTTTATGATTGCATCGATATATTATGGCCCATTAAAATCCATTTGAGTTAGGAGAAAATCTCCTATATCAACTTAGAAAAAGGATGTTTACTTATATTATTAAGGCTTTGACTTAGAATGCTTTTTAGGGGGCATGTCTAATGACCCGAGTAGGCACTATAACATGGGCTAGGAATTAGAGTGTGGTGGCTAAGAGACTTTTCCACACACTTTGTCGTAAGGTATATATTAAAAAAAATTGAGTTATCCCTTTCTATTCAAAAAATCTCTTCTTGATATACACTAAAGACTACTTATGTGAGTCGTTCTTTGAGACTTAGTATGCATAGATGCTTTAACTACACATTCATGTTTGCTTATTAACATGTTATGGATAGGATTTCATTGTATGAGCAATCAAAATCTATTTTGCTTTATTATTTATCCAAGTGTGGCTTGAGTTTATTGGAAAGTTGGCATGTTAACTAAGAGTTAGTATTATACACTGTACGATATGGCTAGAAGAGCTACCAACCCATGATAGTTGGTATTAGAGCTTAGTTAGATCTAGAAAGTAGATAGGGTGGCTACAATTGGTAGATTCAGATTGTTGAAAGCATATGAAGGTTATGAGTGAAGCAAATGCTCATTGACATAGTGGAAGGATGTTACTAAGGACTCAATCGATATGGTAGCAAGAGTTTGGAGTAACTTAAGGGCTAGTGTACTAGACATTGCATTTAAGGGAACATAATTGGTGCACTAGGCATAAGCATTTGCAAAAGTTGGTGGACTTTTGTATAGCATAAGACATTGATTATGCTCTTATTCATAGTAGTATTTGAAGGAATGCAAAACCATTTGAAAAGGTGAGAGATTTAATAACCTATCTAGTAGGAGGAAGTTCGAGAGAAGCCTTAGTCTTGCCAAGATGGCTTAACCACATCCATAAGGAATATATTAGCTACCAATGGAGCCTAAAGGGTGAAGCATAGTTATGCTAAAATGCATGGCCATAATAGACAATTAACATATCATATGGGATAACATATATGAAGATATGTGTTAAGCAAACAAATCTATGTAAAGGAGTTCAAAATCATGTCAGAGCACATGAATCATTCTCAAAAGAGTAAACCAAAAAGGAAAGGAGATCGCTTATGAGGGATCTATAATGCATAACAAATCAAGTAGGTGTAAAGAGCTAGTTACATTGCTCATCCACAAGATTTAAGATAAGATGCTAGAGAAGCTAGCACATTATAGTCACATGATAAGCAATAATGATACAAAATATAGTGAGTTAAAACTATATAGTTGCATGGTGGAGTAGCAACAATGAGTCAAGGTATAGCAGGTTAGTGCTACATAATCATAAGACAAACTTTGCTGCAATGACCACAGGATTCACAATTATTCATGTACAAGCAAAGTAAAGCTTGAGCTAGAATAGATGATACTTTATGCTCAAACTCTATCAAGCTATTAATGTGGGGAAGCCATTAAGATGATATGCTCAAAGAAAAAGTCATTAAGAGGATGCATTTGAAGAAGGAGTCATCAAAAAGATGCTCTCAAAGATGAAGTCATTAAGATGATGTACTCGAACTAGGCTACAAAGGTCTAGACATCGAAAGTTGTCAATTGAGAGGACTTTGATCATTAAAGAAATGGCTATGAGGGCCAAGATACTAGTGAGTGGCTATAAAAGCCACAGGAGATAGGCAGTATCAACTTCGAAGAGATAGCACTGAAGAGTGCAAACCTAAGAGGGGTTGTGAGGGCCAAGATGCTAGATAGCATTAACTTTGAAAAGGTTGTGATGGTTGAGATATCATGAAAGTGTCAATTCAGGGAGGTTGTGAGCATTTAATTAAGTGTGGAAGTAACGTAGCGAAGTGTAATAGATTGATTGAACCCTATGTGGGTAGACTTGTAAGCAAGGAATGGGACTTGTATGAAAATAAGGTACAAAACTCATATCTCTCATATTGGTGTAGTGGGACATCAGATGTAGGGTATATATTGGCAATTGGTGGTCTGAAATGCTAAGCAAAGGCATAAGCTATAAAGGTAGCACACACTTAAGCTACAAAGGTAGTAGGTTAAGAGCTATTTGGGGATAGTATGCCTGCAAGTTACAAAGATAGTAGGACAAGGGAAGTTGTAAAGGCCACAAACTGAAGAACTGTGAAGATAGTGGCATGTGAGTATATGTTAGGGCAATGAAGTAGAGTCTATCGAGGTAGATGACAAAGTCTATAGAGGTAGCATCACTTAAAGATACCAAAGTTACGAAGGTAACTATCCAAAGTTTGTGGGGGAAGAAAATGCTTGATAGTACTAGTTTAAGGAAGCAAAGCCAAAAGGAAGTCAATGAAGGAGCTGAGGAGTAATATATTGTTAATTATCCTAAAAGAATTGATTAAGAGTATTATGTATCAAAACCTTTCAAATAACGTTAGCTCAAAGAGACAAGCATAAGGTGATCGAAGGAAAAGCTTAAGGGAGCAAACCCGTATGAAGATTCAAGATGCTAGCCTTGATAGGAGAAAACCTTCATAGAAATTATGTTAGACTAAGGTGTCAATGAGAGCATTGATATTTGAAGTGGAGGAAAATGTGACAAGCTTACCTTGTGAACCAATTCAATAGGCAAACATACTTAATTTTAGATGAAATTTGGTGTAAAAATCAAGCATAAAGAGGAGTTTCTATGGTGTGAATATGGGAACAAATGTACTTTCATATTATTTTTTTCATGTTTTTCCTATTTTAGGGGTGTTTATGTCTTTTTAGCATAAATTGTTTGTCTGATGTGAGTTAAAAAGTACATGATTGTAATTCTTACATTTTTATCTTTGTATCAATGGTTTATGGCACATTAGAACCCTTTCAAATTAGGAGAAAATCCCATATATCAATTCAGAAAAAGTATGTCTACTTGTGCCATTAAGGTTAAGGCTTAGAATGCTCTTTAGGGGCATATTTAGTGATCCAGGTAGGCACAGACTAAGGATCAGAGGATGATGGCTTAGAAACTCCCCTTACACACTTAAAACTATGTAATAAGGCATATATTAATAAAACAAAGTTATCCCTCTCCTTATTTAAGAAATCTTTTTTCAATGTACATTAAAGGCTACTTATAAGGGGCATTTTTTGAGGCTCGGTATGCACGAATGGTTCGACTACACGCTTATATTTTCTGACAGACATGTTGCTCATAGGATTTCATTGTATTGGGGTCAAAATCTATTTTTTCCCATTATTTATCTAAGTATGGCTTAAGTTTATTGGACCTTTGACATGCTAACTAAGAGTTAGGATTATGGCTACACAGTATAGCTAGAATAGCTACCAGCCTGTGACACAGTTGCACGTGGGATCCATGCACCACACTACGAGGCTCCATTTCTAGTGGTGTTTTTGCTACCCTGATCCACTCTTTGTGTACTATTTTTTTGTATATTTTAATTATTTTTCACTACAATGATTATTTATTATATATTTAATTTCTTTTTAGTTATATAAAAATATTTTTCAATAAAAGAAACTACAATATTTTTTTTAGAAAAATAGCATAATTTTCCTACTTTATACTAATGGCCTTTACTCTCTTTAGTTACACTTCGAAAAAATTCACTCTCTTGTGAAATTTAGCAGAAAATAATAAAATTAGATTTAAATGCTTTGTACCTAAACAAAATATTTGAGATTGTTAAATGTAATGCAATGTGAGGTGTTATATATGAAAATCAGCTTGTCCCAGATAGACTCACGAGAAGCCCAAGAGCGACAAAAGGAATGATCAGAAGAACTGTTCGGATTGCTACGCCTTCAATTTACATCGCGAGTGCGACTCCTTGGCTCGAACTTGTGCCTGATAGAGCAAGTTTGACATCTCCTTCCTTATGATGTGCACAACCCTAGATCATGCGATCTAGTTAGCAAAGCACGACCAGTGACATGGGGCTCACCAGATAGAAGACCAAGTTATATCCTGCCCCAATAGACAAATGGGACCCACTTATAGAAGATAATCTACAGTAGCCAAAAAAAGGAGATTTAGTCTATATATTCTGTCTTGTACATTAAATGTTGATGTAACATATTTACTGCATACAAAATTACCATTGTAACCTCCTTTCCTATATAAATATGAGGAAGGAGTCTCCTATGAAGGGGGAAGGATGATCTATTTTGAAACTCTACTAAAATAGAGACTAAATACTATAACTTTATAGAAATACCATCACAATAACACGCTATCGTGAATGTAGGGTCTGGTGATACCCAGATTTGGTCAAACCATGTTAAACTATATGTCTCCTTTCTGCTATTCCCTTCATCTTTGTGTATTTTTGTTGATTTATTACATTCGAACCAGCCAAAGGTTAGAGATCCCAAAGAATCACCCCGTTGGAGGAGTTCGGATCATTACCAAAATCTGATGTCAATATTTTTGGCACCGTCTATGGGGATCTCACCTGTTCTGGTTCGTTTCTTACCGTAATGGCCAAGGGAAGAGCTACCAGAGCTTTGAACGTGCAGTCCAACCTTCCAGAGGGTCATGTCTTAATAATAGATTCTTCCACTGCTTTTATCATCGATGTAGCCACTGGCTTTCCCCTGGCCAGCCTTGTCCCACCAACTGTCGTTACCAATGGAATTGACGAAGTGTAAACATGGCTTCAACGCTAGGAGAAACTTGAACACATGGTGGGAGAACTGACTAAAGCAGTCACGTTGTTAGCACAAGGTGTACAGAGACAGGCTGAAGCCTTAAAGCCCGTGAATGTTCTCCAATAGTAACAAGCTTAACGTTCGGGCGATCCCAACCAAATCAATTCTCCAACTCATTACTCACAGGAGCATACCCCTGGTCACAACCCACGCGACAATGAAGATCAAAGGACCCAATGATAGTCCAACCAGCACTTGGGAGGACGAGACCCATTGGTTGAAGAGCTATTTCAAAAGATAACTCAGTTGGAGGAATGCCTCCGAACCCTGAGTGACTGAGCTCGCTTTCAGGAATAGTCACCACTTTCTGAGGAAATCGAGGCTCGAACTCTCCCTCTTAAGCTTAAGGTCTCCGTAATCCCATTGTATAATGGGGATTCTAATCCTTATGATCATCTGGATACATTCAATGTTCAGATGGATTTGTAAACAGCTGACCCCCTGATCAAGTGTTAGGTATTTCTGGCCACATTGGGAGGTGTACCTTGAGCTTAGTTTAGAAGCCTCCCAGCTCGCTCAATTAGCAGTTGGGAAGATTGCCAATAGAAGTTCACCAGCCAGTATCAAGCATTGAAGATACAACTTGTGCCCTCTATCACTTCACCATATTTTTTCAACACAAGCATGAGTCGCTCAAGGACTACATTGCTAGATTCAAGCTCAAAGCAAATTTGGTGGAGAATCCATCTAAAGAAACCATGCTGGCCACCATCTCTGTGGGACTCTGCAAAGATGGAAAGCTATATAAGAGTCTGTATAAGTCCCTGGTGAAAGATCTCGTCAAGTTCTATGAGCAAGCTGCCAAGCAGATCAAGTGGGATGAAACCTTCAGCTCAGGATGGTTTGACAAGAAGGATGAACAGGCTGGCTCCTCTCACGGCAAGAAGAGGAACAACACAGAGCTGGGCGATCACTTCGTTGAGTGGACTGCAAAGAAGTCTAAAAGGTTCAAGGGTGAGTGACCTCAGCACTTAAACCATTTTGAGCAGTATAGTGTGCTCTTGGATTCCTAAGATAGAATTTACTTGGTGGAGAGAGATAGGGAAAATTTTGGAAAGCCCAGACCTTTAAAGACCCTATTCAGGCAGAGGAACAAAGATGAGTTATGTGCCTATTATAATGAGGCTGGTAATGGAACTTTGAATTGTTTGGCCCTCAGAGATGCAATTGAGGACCTAATTAGAAGGGGTCATTTAAGGGAGTACGTGGTACAACTTGCAGGGCAGTAGCCCCAGCCTCTCTAATGTAGTATCGGCCTAAAGCCAAAGGGCTCGGTTCGAGTTATACACTAGCACTGTATCCCAAAATTTTGGAGCAAATGTAAATGTGATTACTTTGTTTTGTTGAAAGTTATTTGCCGATTGGCTTGATGTCATTTACTCTCTCCCTTTTTACTTTTAAGCATCTGCAATATCCACAACTTGCACGTGGCCAATTCTCTCAAACTTCTTGAAGAATTTTATGCTAACTATGACCTTTGGTCTAGTTGAGGCCCCTAAAAGCTCATTCCGGAGATGAATTGATAAACACCTAATGACAAAAGGACTCACAAGAAGCCTAAGAGCGAAAAAAGGACCGATCGAAAGAATTGTCCAGATCGCTACGCCTTCAATCTGCGTCACGAGTGTGACTTCTCAGCTTGAACTCGTGCCTGACAGAGCAAGTTCCACATCTCCTTCCTTATGATGTGCACGACCCCAAATCGTATGATCCAGTCAGCAAAGCATGACCAGTGACATGGGGCTCGCCAGACAGAAGTCTAAGTCATATCCTACCCGAACAGATAAATGGAACCTACCTGCAGAAGACAATCTATAGTAGCCAAAAAAGGAGATTTAGTCTGTATATTTTGTCTTGTACATTAAATGTTGATGTAACATATTTACT
>JANHAO010004958.1:0-23364 GCA_026873985.1 Saraca asoca | reverse complement strand
GTCATTAATGAAAATAGATATTCTTCTTATTTTTGAAAAAAATCTGAAAACAGCTATATACAAAAACAAGGAAAAACACTATTTTTCTGTTTCCTAAAAACTATTTTTTAGTTACACTTTTAGAAAATAGTTTTTGAAAAATAATTTTTGAAAACAGGTTGTCAAATAGATTTTTTTATTTTTGCAGAACAAGAAAACAAGGAAATTATTTTTAAAAATAAAAAAACAGTTTCACAAACAGGGCATAGTCTTTCTCTTTATATACACAGTACCAAATGAAACTTCCTTCCTGCTTAAAGCACTAGTTCAAATTCAATTCTGAGTCTCACGTGTTTTATAAGTTATTGTAAATTGGATGTAGGTGTCAAGAATGTAGATCTAACAATGTTGTTTTGGGTCTCACCCGCTTTTTGAGTAATTGTAGATTAGATGCAGAGAGTGTGAATCTAACAATACTCAAACTATTAATATGAATTTATGTGTCTAATTTTGTCTTGAAAATTATGATGAATGTCATAAAATTTCTACTCGCACCTTTACTATAAATTTGATAATCACAATTCTGATATAATTGAGTATAGAGGTAGAAAATGAAAATTGAACCAAAAATTGAAAACAAGCACCACTGATTTATTTTCTTGAAAATAGTGATAGCCACAACTCCGATATAGTCGAGAATAGTGGTAGAAAATGGAAATTCAACCAAAAATTAAAAACAAACATCACTAATTCATTTTCTTAAAAATAGTAGCGAGGCATACAAGACTTCACAACTTTTTTTTTTTTTTTGTCAAATTGAGCATCAGAACAAGTTGAACTAATCTGTGAAAAGTCACAACATGCTTTTGTGACTTTGAGATCCTATGTATCCAACACTGTATCCAACACAACACAAACAAGCCTCTTCCCTCTTGGTTCCCCAAGATGAGAGACGTCTTTTCATTGTAACCTATTTACAACAAAAGACCTTTGATCTATAAATTCAGATTAACCAAGATTGGGATTAGCAGCAAAGTAGGCTAGAACTCCCACAAATGGTGCATTGATGTATGTCGTAGGCTCGGACTTCCTAAAATCTGCCCGATCATCAACATACACGTCATCTTCTCTAGGTCCTCCAACAATGGCCCCAACAAGAACATTAGGGTTCGGATTTGCCGAGTTGAAGTAAATCGAACCTTCTTGACATGCCATGAACTCGGGATGAACCTTAATTGATGGCAGAGACGAACCACGATGATGAATCCGCTGAGGATAATAGTTACTATAACCAACCATGTACGATAATCCCATTGGATTGCTGCCTAGAATGTAATCAACTTGCCTCTTAGCAAGCTGACGAAGTGTTTGTGCACTAACATAGACGTTGCCGCAGTTGAGGGTTTGTGACGTGCGAGACAAGTAATTGGCATAGACTAATTCGAGGAAAGCAATTGATGTTGCATGCTGCAAGTTGCTGCCACCTGGCCTGCAGATGAGTCCACCGGCAGAGTACTCTATGTGTGTGCTTGCTGATGATTCAGGTATGAGTGTGCACAAGAAGCTTTCTGCTGAGGACCTGTAGGATTCAAGAGAGTACATGTTTCCTTCTAGGACTTCCTAATAAAAGATTAGAAAAAAAAAAACTATTAGAAAGGTGAAAATCTTAAATATTAGGTTTTGGGAGAAAAGTTAGGTGACCTTGGAGACAAGAACGTTCAGGCCAGCATGCTTGTTGTCCCAACCAAACTCATTGATATTCTCATCAGCACCAAGAGTTTTGGCATTGCTTTGAATGTAATTCAGGAAATCGCCACCCTGTGTGGCCCTTCTTAGCCATGCCGCTCCCCACAACAACTCGTCCTGTCATTTTATACATAATAATAGACCCCTCAAATTAAACTAACTTATTCCAAGTTCCAACTATAGAAATAGAAATTTTCATTTCACAAATATATATTCCTCTATTTTAGTCCATGATGTAGAGCTTGCAATGCTTACAAATCATTAACTATTATTAAAACAGATTATTCAATATTTATTTAACAAATATGATGGTGATTGAACATAATCACATGTCATTTTGACACTCCCAAAGATTCTTGAGATGCATGTCTCATTTTTTTCTTTTAATGTGTCGGATCAATCATTCAATGTAATAAAGTTGGGAACATAAAATTTTTAAAATTCATATATTTTATTTAATTTATTTTAAATTTATTATAAAAATTTAAGAATAAATTAAATAACATATAAATTTTTAAAAATTTTATATTTCTAACATTATTAAATATTTTTTTTACCAGTATTCCTAGACTTTAAAAACGCTGATGTAATTTAACTTGGGCATTGAAATCATGATCCCTTTCAGTTTGTCCCCATTTATTATAATGTCAATGCTCATGTATAATTGTCCAGTGACAATCTCTTGAACTAAGACATCATCTTGAATGCTATTGGCCTATCAATCAAAAGATATTATATAAAAAAGAAAAATAATTCATTGAAAGGGACAGTAAATTACCTGATAGCCATCGAAATCGCAATAATAAGGGCAAACACTATCGTTAATATTAGCATTGTCGCTATAAGCACCTCTGTAGCTATCTGCAAATTGGAAGGCATTCATAGCATTTCGTAGCAATGTCTCGGAATATCCGGGGTCCGATGACCGGAATGCTATGGAGGAAGCCGCCAGAGCTGCTGCAGTTTCGCCGGCGACGTCGGAAGCCGTATTCGGAGCATCAACAGCATAAGCAGTCCTGGCTGTGTCCATGTCTTCCGGCCTCTCCCAACAGTTATGGTCTGAGACTGGATCTCCCACCTATTTAATTAGTATTAAGAAAAATTCATTAGATTTAATTTCCATTAATTAATTATCTTTATAAAGTGAAAGAAGGCGAGACCACGGCCATATGTGGCGCGTGGATGACTTGTCATATTCCAGATGTGGAATCCACAAAAGGAGTTTCAGCATGGGCAATTTCTAATCCTATGAAATTCACGGACTTTGAGGATTAAATAGGGGTCCATACATTCGTAATTCAGGAGCTAAACATAAAAATGTGAAAATGGTCCATCCCGTTCCGTTTTGCCAGAGTTATTACTTTTAACGGGGCTACAAAAAGAAGAAATTAGAAAACGGCCCTCTCTTGATTGTGGCTTAATATTCTTTACAAAGTGTTGATTAATGATTAATGATTCTTTAGATGGAGAAGAATAAAGTGCCAAAAAAAAAAACCATTAATACTTTATATTCTTAAACTAAAAGTGAAAAGATAATATTTTGCATCCCTTTTTTTTTTCTTTCATTTTCGTTACTCCCAAACAAATATAAAAAATTATTTATGTAATTTTTAATGATAGAGTTACAATCTTTTTATATTTATAATATGAGAAAATTATATACACTTAATTTTTTTATATAAAAAATTATCAATTTTATAAGTTTATATTAAACTTTCATAAAAAGTTAGAGTACCCAAATATTAACTTGATGGCATCATGTAGAGTCCCAATGGTTCATCATAGGCTGAACTTCAGTGTAATAAACGTCTTATTCCTCATTTCATCAAAGGAAAAATAATAATAAAAGCACCTTCCTTGAGATAATGAAATTTAAATACTAAAAGAGGATTAAAGAAAAAGAGTGGGATTTGGCTCCCAACTTCGATGTTCAATCTACAGCAAATGACCTGTGGGGGCCAAAGAGTCAATACCCGGCAAACGAGTGGACTAAAAGCATTCGTGATTCCACACTCGCGGATTAGTTGAACTAAGTAAACTAAAGTTCAGCCAACATCCCCTTCAATTCCCCAAACTACCATCACCAACCATTGTAATTACACAAAAACCTTTGCCAC
Source organism: Saraca asoca (assembly GCA_026873985.1). Classification (NCBI taxonomy): domain Eukaryota; kingdom Viridiplantae; phylum Streptophyta; class Magnoliopsida; order Fabales; family Fabaceae; genus Saraca; species Saraca asoca. The sequence continues at coordinate 19,522 of JANHAO010004958.1, read as the reverse complement.
AGTAAAAAAACATATGATAAATTACACTAACTTTAATTATATTAAAATTCTTTCGTTTTCAAAGATAATACTATTTATTTTTATTTCTCTATGATAAAAGAGAAATGTATAATCATATAAACTAATAAAAATATAACTTCAATTTTAATACGGAGTGTAATTTGCTTTTAAAGTAAATTTACCTGAACAAAAATGCGATTTGGCTGAGACACAGTCTTGAGCAAATAATCAGTGGCCCAACGAATGGCAACGAGAGCATTCCTGAGCTCATTGGGAGGCATCATATCACCGAATTCGATCACACTCCAAGACAGCATTGTGGTGGTGAATGCCATCGGAAATCCGAACTTCACGTTGTCGCCGGCGTCGTAGTAGCCGCCGGTAAGGTCCGTATTGTAGGTCCACCCGTCACTCAGACCCGAATTCGCCCTCCAGTTCAGTCTCTGGTCCTGCGGCAGAAACCCCGAACGCTGGCCTTCGAAGAAGAGAATGGCCTTCGATAATGCGTCTTGGTAATCATGGCTGCTTCCCAAAGTGGAGAATCCAATGAGCAAGAGAAGAAAAAGAGGAAAATTGTGGGAAATGGAGAGCTTTTTCATTTTGGGTTTGATCTATGGGTGGCTTTTGTTTGTGCTTTTGGGAGTGTGAGAGGGCCCTGAGATTGTACGCTATTTATAGCAGAGTGTGTATTTTTAAATTGTATTTGCAGCTATTGGCTATTTGGTGTCGTGTGACTGCAAAATTTGTAAGAGTAGTAGTTGCAAAGCTGCCAAAAAAGACTATTTAATTGTAAAATAAAATTGTCATTAATTGCAAAAAAGGCAAACTTGATATTGCATCTGAAATTGTTGCTGGGGAAAGAAATTGTTATTAGAAGAGGTACTTGAGTTACTTCAAGGGTCCTTTTATCGTACATCGCATAAGGACCGATGATATAAAATAAATAAGCTATATAATTAAATTTTTTCATAATTTTAGTATGTAAATTGTATATTGTAACTTTATATGATATTTCTCTCCTACACATAAAATATTATATACCATTATAAACTCTTTAGGGTGAAGAATAAAATTTATAAAATAAAATTTATATTAAAAAATATTAAAAATAAGAAAAAATGTTTTTACTTCACAATTTTTTTTTCTACTTATTATCATGTACTGTAAGTGACATAAGAATTTATGTATAAGAGATATGATAATTCATATTTAATAGACATAATAATTTGTACGTAAAATATATGATAGTTCACAATTAATTAAGAAACACCATGGTTTATGTTTAATATGCTTAATAATTTATGTATAAAAGATATAATGGTTCGTGATCAAAATGTGAAGGTTAATATTTAATAGTCTTGATGGCTTATTTGCAAAAAATATGATGGTTTTGTACTAAAGACACAATAGTTTATGATTAAAAAAAATTATTATTCATGTGTAAGGGATATGATTGTTTATATTTGAGAGACATGTCATTTTATATTTGGAAGATATAGAAATTTAGGAATTTAATCAATTCTTAAATTCAATAAACACATTGCATCAATTTCTCATTTTGAAATATTAAGTTTGCTTAACTTCAAATATAATCCTTTTTATTTTGACAAAATGAAATTGGAGATTATTTGAGTTCTTACATTACTTTTCAAGTTTTAGTTAAGACAATTTGGAAAAATGGATGCACATAAAATATGAATTACTTTTCAAGTTTTAGTCAAGACAATTTTAAAAAATGGATGTGCATGAAATATGATAAACATTTTTATCATCAATAGGTTGTAAGATACTACATGCTTTCTTTTAACTCTTGATTTTTCTAAAGTATAGAATTATGAATTAAAGTATTCATAAAGAAATTTTGTATATAATTTAGTGACAATGAATTAGATAAATTACATATTATTATATGATACGTCATACATTGCATGAAATCTAGAAAAAAGACTCTTAAATTATATATGATAAAATAACATGTATATAATTACTTGTTCTTGATATATAAAAGGAAAGTCTATAAACATAATATATTTTATATAATTCTTTTAAGGCACTAAAGAATGGTATAAGATAAACCTAATTTTATAATGATGTCTCATAGTTTTAAGCATAAGAATTATATTTATTCTATCTATGAATGAGTATCATGAAATTAGTTATGTTTGTATGTAAAATATATACATGTTAGTTATTATGATAAATTTATTTTGTATGAATGATATTAAGAAACATCTTACTTTCAAGATATATTTTGATAAGGTAAATGTTATCTTATATAAAAAGTGTAAAGGTATAGTAGGGGTTATCCACGAAATTGTTCTATTATAAAAAGTGCAAAGGTATAGTAAGGTTATCTAAGAAATTATTCCATTTTACAAATTAAGTAGAAAATTATTGAAAACTAGTTTGTTAAAATTAGGAAGGTCTTTCCTAAATTTATCTCTTGGAGATAAGAATACCATTTTTAAGTATTTTATATAATGTTAAATTTTTTATTCGATCAATTATTTAAATTGATCAAGTTAATGTCATTGATGATTGTATATGTACTCGTTTTAAGTATATAAGTGCTTCTGTTGTTTGCAAATTTTCAAAGGAGCATAAGTGTTCTAAATATTGATAATCTTAAAGATTTATAAAGTTAGAATTGTATAATTTTAGTATTATGATATAGAAATATAAATACTAGTCAAGTAATCAACTAGTGATAATGACACAAAATTATCCATGATAGATGAGTCATTTCAAGATTTGACGTATAAAACTCACTTTTTTTTTTGTAAAAATTGAGTTTAAAAACTTATAAGCAATAGATAAAGAAGAAAATGATTGAGATTATATAAATGGAAAAGAGTTTTGATCCCAACCAAGATCAACCATATTTTTGTATTATGTCATTGAAACTAATGCATGTATAGTGGATTGAGAATTCTTGCAATGGTAAAATCTAGATAGATTAATTTGATAAATATATTTGATATTTGATTTGTGATGGTATAATCACAAGGTTGTATGAAACTAATATAAACTTAGTGGATCTAAATTAACAAAAATCTCATTTAAGAGTTGATGATGAAAAACTTTTCTTTTATGAATGAGTTTAAAACCCTTAAGATTAAATACTAATAATACTCAACTTTGAATTAGTAACATCTGATTATAAAGTTTATAAGGTAATAACAAGTTATTAATATATATATGCTAGTAATAGCAAACTCATTCCACATGTTTGAAATTAATTAGTATTGTCTATTGCATATAAAATAATTGTATGAATTTTTTACTCTCAATTAAGTTATTAGTTAAATGTCCAAAACAATGGAGACATAAATAAAACTCCAAAATTATAGACATAAAAGTGGTTCCGCTCAAACAAGAGAATTGGGGTCTCTCTTATGAATGTTTATAAAGAACAAGATAAACACATGGCATAATAGTACTAAAATAGTCATAAACCTTTGACTTAAATTAAATAGGTATTATATGTATTATATCTTCAATTCTTACATAGTAGTTGAGGTTCAGTCTATGGACACCATCAACTCCGTTAGAATTCCAAGGTATATAGCTAATTAAAGGTTGAAATCAAGAGATACCTTAATATTTGTTTTTGTAAAAAGTTAAGTATAAATACCAACATTCTAAATTAGTAGGCGATTATTAATAATTTATAAATATTGGCGATTTTTCAAATCTCACATTATCTAGAGAACCCAATTTTAAAGGGCATATAAATGAAGAATTTGTTTGTAGACTTTCCCTAACAATTTTATACAAATTAAGACTCAAAGATAAATTATTGAATTTAAATTGATAAATAAATAATTTCTTTTTATCATTATTTTAAAATTTAAAATTCTAAAAAGACATAATTATTTTTAATAATTATCCTGTGAGATCTATTTATTCAATAATTATAAATTGGATTTTTTTATTAAGCTATTTTCATTACTTCTAATTGGAGAATTTTGAATTTTGTTATATCTTAGGGACATAAAAACTTTTAAAAATGTATAATACATACTTTAAAACTATTTATTTTTTCATCCATCTTACTTATTATTTTTTCAATACTTTATCTTCATTTTTTTTCCCAACGCCAACCACTTTTGCAACCATATTATCATTATCCATTTTACCAAAAATTGACTACTACCATAGTCATGAACCACTACTATTTCACATCAGATTGTGAGTGATGTCAAATTTTATTAATTTTAATTTTTATATTATATATTTGAAAAAAATTGATTTGAATTAATATAGTTTATTTACTAACTATAATATGATTTCACTAATCAATATATAATTAATTTCTACCCATTCAAACGCATAAAACTAAAGTTAATATCGAATATATGGCCAAACGAAGGCCATCCATTTCGAACAGACCTTCATCTGAATGGACATGTAGAAATGCATTATGATAATTCAGAGGAACGTGTCATTTCAGGATCCATTCATGATTCAGATGACCCCAGAATTTCGACATTTCAATTTTGTTGGTCTTTGGGAACAGCATAGCTACAGATAATTCATAATTAGAACGGGTACGGTTCAGGAGACAAATAAATAGGATGTGTCATTTGCTTGGTAAAGATGAGATTGTTTCCAATATTAAAAAAATTGTGATATTTATATTTATTTAAATGTCAAATATTATTATGTAATGAATGAATTCCACTTGTTATGGTGAGAATGTTTAATTTTCTTTTATTTCCTTTTCATTTCAATTCAAATTATAGATAAAATTTTTAAATTTTTTTAAATTTTTTTAATTTAAAATATTTTTTATTCATATTAAAATAATTATATTTATATAAAAATAGAATACTCTTCAATATATAATTAATAATATCTAATTTTAATTGGATAGATAATATCTACATCTGTTGATGATAGATTTCAATTATACCCAAATCTAGCCAACGAAAAAGGTTTTTTCCAGATTCAAGCTATTTCCTAATTGTTGGGGGTGGTGAGTGACAAGAGATGGTGAGAAGAAGAAGGAAAAAGGTTGAAACACGAAAGTTTAACGTGGTTTGATTAAATCCAGGAGACATTAGACTCTACGTCCACGGAGAAGTTTTATTAATTTGAAGGATTTTTTACAAAGTTTTGACTATGGTTTACGGTAAAGTTTATGCTAATATTCTCTCTTGTCTCTTCCTTACAATGGTTCTAGCCCCCCATTTATAGAAGTATGGAGGGGTACATATAGAATTAAATAAACTGTATACTATTACATCAAACATTTAATGTATAAGATTGCCTAGGGCACTATAAATTGACTTCTGCAAGTTACTTTCTGCGTGTAGGGTCTGATGGTTGTATTTTGTAAAATGGCAACACAAGTTATCTATTGGCCTTATGCTCAACCTCAGCCGGCTTCTAGCTGGGTAGGACTTCGTCCAAGCGAGTTGGAGCTCTGTGCTGAGATTGTTGCTAGTTCACAACCTTGAACTCGTTTAGCGAGCTTAAGTTTTTCAGTGAGCTGGGGCTCCTTGCACAGTGACCTGGTGGTTTGGCGAGCTTGTCCCTTTTGCTAGAGTTGGGCTTCTACTGGCCCATTTCATAGTGCCGAATTTCCCTTACAACAATATCAAAATTCTCGCTCTTTAAATTTTTACATTATTTTTTAATATCAAATACTATATTTGATATTTCATAATTTTCATTTTTAAAATTTTTATTACATTTGAGTACTTATCATAATTTTAATTTAAAATACTTTTTAAACTTAAAAAAAATATGTTTTTGAAAAATATATTTTTTGAAGATAGTATATTAGTTATGAAAATGATGAACTTTTATTAATTAGATAATTCAATCTTCTAGTATAAAGTAGTTGATTTAAATTTTTAAATAAAATCTTTCTAATATTATAAAAGTTGTGGCACTTATCCTTACTCAAATATCACTATGTAGAGTGTCTTCCACTTGCCATAGAGAGAGAGAGAGAGAGAGAGAGAGAGAGAGAGAGATAGAACTTTTCTTTATATTTCTTTTTCTCTTTCGTTCCTGTTAGCCTTGCTAGGGGGATTGTTAGCATTGCTATCATGCCTTTTTTAGTTCTGATGTTAAAAAACAATTCTGATCAATGTCATAATCTAACCATGTTGTCAGTGTTTGTTATTTGATTGCATGATCAAAGTCAACCTAATGTTATTCAAGAGATCCACCTTTAGATAGCAATTTTATTGTATGAATTAGGATCGTTTGTAAGTGTGATCTAGTTCATACTTGATCCAAATAAGATTCTTAAATTAGTTAAGTTGAGATAGAAATAAATCACTTAAAATGAGTTAAAAATGAAAAAATTTTCAACAAAGTTTTCAAATACTCTTTCACGAGTGAAATTTTTATAAAAACTATTTTTTACTATGTGAATCGATTCACGAATTGATTCATATTGAAAATTTAATGAAATGAACTTGAATTGATTGATGAAGAATTTTTTTGAAAAATATTTTTACCAAAGGTTAGAAAATTTTATTAATTAATTAGGTAATCGATTCATACCTTTTTACATGATAGTGTGAATCGATTCACACATCGATTCAGTTATAAAGTTCTTGATGATATTCATAAATGAATCGATTCATAAGTTGGTAACCGCTCTAAATCGATTTACAATCGAAAAGCTAGTTATTTTTTAAATGTCGGTTGCCACACTATAAATACTATCTAACGTCATTTCAAACATAACAACTTTCATAATTTTTCTACAACTTCAAGTGCGAAAAACAGAGAGAAAATAGAGCTATAAGCTGATCTATTTCTACATTATCTACTTTTATCAAATTGAATGATTCTTAAATTAAATTGAAGGAGAACACACTAGATAATTGAGATCCACATTTCAATTCAAGTAATTGTATTTTCTATCTTGAAACTTAGTTTCTATTTTAGATTTTTAGGGTTTAGAAATCTGAGATACAAAGAAAGAGATTGATCTTCCTTTTACATTTTCTTTAATTATGAGGTTGATCATAGTTGTTAGAAAGTGTAACAAATCTTTGTATTTAAACTAGTTTGTAAGAGCCCGATTAAAACTTATGTCTAAACTAGTTCGCAAGAGCCTGGTTAAATCTTGTATTTAGAAATAAGAAAGGACCATTTGGTTGAGGATTTGGTCGGAATGGATGTATGTACACTTTAATTGCAATTTCAAGTGAAGTGGAACTACTTTAAAAATTTTGTGCCTTTTTTACTTTACTACTTTATCATTTTTCTTGCATGTATTTTGTTTGACAAATTGTTTTGCAATTTGAATTTCTCTCAACAATGATAAGAATTCATTCTGGCTTTTAATACAAGTAATTACATTATTTTAAACAAACTTTGATAATTTTCTTTTGAAAAATTTAAAGAAAGATTTCAAGACTTCCACTAAAATTCTAACTAGAATCCTAACAAATAAGGGACCAACAATTGGTATAAGATCCTCAGCTCTTAATACTCTTTTAATTTCAAAAGGATTATGGATTCTAGTTTTACACTTTTGCCTGAATGTCCACCTTTGAATAAACCTTTTGGCTTTAATGGACAACATTACAGCTTTTAGAAGCAAAAAATCAAAGATTTTATTGAAGCCACTAATGTAGACATGTGAGAGATTGTTGAGGATGGATATGATTCATCAAAAACTTTAATTAATAAGATTGCACAACCAAAACCCAAATCTCTTTGGACTGAGGAGGAAAGGAAAAGACATCTCTTAGCCTCCAAAATCAAGTAAATCATTTCTAATTCTCTTTCCCCAAATGAATATGAGAGAATATCCAATCGTGTCATAGCAAAACAAATATGGGACACATTAGAAGTAGCTCACATTGGGACAATACAAGTTAAAGCCTCTAAGGTTCATGTATTAGTTTCCCAATATGAGATGTTTATGATGGAAGAAGGAGAATCAATTAAGGATCTTATTCAAAGGTTTACTACTATTACTAACCATCTTATGCTTCTTGGTAGAACTTTTGATAATGCAAATCTAGTGCACAAGATATTAAGGTCTTTGGCAGAGGAATGGCAACCTAAAGTTACAACCATCAAAGAATCACTCAAAATGAGAATGCCTACCATTCAAGAGCTTTATGGCAACTTAGAAGAACACGAGTTTGAGCTGAAAAGATATAAAAAGAATGGTGATGATAAGAAAAGGAGAACCTTAGCACTAAAAGCTGCAAATACATTTGATGATGAAGAAGAGGAATTAGACAGTTGTGAAAGTGGAGATGAAGAAGTTGATATGGGCTTATTAAGCAAGAAATTGTAGAAAATGCTCAAAGAAAATAGAAACAGAGAAAAAAAAAAGAGCTACTTCACAAAGAAGAAACCAAAATAAGAATGAAAAAGGAAATTCTTCTAACACTACTCTAACTTGTTCTAAATGTTAGAAGCTTGGACATAGCAAACTGGACTGCCCTATATATCTGAAAAAATAGCTGGGAAATGATAGGAAGAAAAGGATGTTATCCTTCAAGAAAGCCAACTTAGCTATTTGAGGAGATAAGCAAGTGGATTTCGGAGAAGAAGAAGAAGAAGAAGAAGAACTCCTCTGCTTCATGACTTAAGAAGATAAAGACATTAAGGTATATGATAAAAAAAATTTTTTAGCTCTAATGATGATTAGCTTGATAAGATTGATGATGAACTTATTGATTTATGCAATGAACTTTTTGAATCATTATGAAAAGCTAAGAAAGAGTGAAAGCATGCAAACATTAAAAATGAAAGCTTGCTTAAGAAAATTAAACAAATTGAAAAAGAGAACAATAACTTAAATTTCTTAGCTAAAAAATTGTTGAGTGAAAGTAAAGTCTATGATCAATGTGCAACTTATAGATCTGAAATAAATAGCTTAACCAAAAACTTTACAAGGCTTTACTAACAATGAGATGAGACTTAACAACATGTTAAAGCATTAAAATAATTTTCAAAATAAGAAAGGATTAGGTTATAAATAGCAACAGACAAAAAGGAACTTTCCTTACATAAACAGCTTCTATTGTAATCAAAGAGGACATCATATTAGATATTGTCTATATAGAAATGGAACTTATGTTTTGAAACCAAATGAGAAATTAATTTGGTTACCTAAAGCATTTACCTCTAAAGGAAATTTGATTATGTTTACTAACAAATCTGGACCCAAGATTAGCTGGGTACCACCTATGCAAGCATAATTTCTGTTTTGCAGATTTGTGGGAGACAAAGAAGCAACTTATGGTTCTTGAATAGCGGTTGCTCTCACCACATGACTTGGAACAAAGATAAAAATATCAAAATACTAAATTTATCTTTTATGCTCAATTGTATTTTACTTTGCAAATTCTAACTTAAGCATCGGAGATTCTCCTAAGTTTGTTTTACCGATATTTGAAGTGAGATCTGAGTTTTCAATGGTATTGAATTAATCGTGAATTGGTAAACATAAAATTTGTTAACTATTTTGTAACAAAATTGCATGAAAGCTATTTTTAGGATTCTTTAAGTCAATTCACGAATCAATTCGAATTTTTTAGGATTTCTTTAAGTTTAGGAATTGATTTGTGAATTAATTCACATCTAAAAAATTTACACTATGAATCAATTCAATAATCGATTCAGCAAATTTTTAATCTTTCAGGAAGGTCTTAAAATTCAAATTTTATTAGCCTGGATGAATCGATTTTCAAATCGATACATATTTGCTCCTTGAATTAATTCATGAATTGATTCACAACACATTTCATAGTTTTCGATTTACAACCACTGAAAACTCTCTCTTTCACTCACTCAAGTCCCTTAGTCTCATTTTTCCTCTATTATATGATTATTATGATATTGTATTTTGATTGAATTTTGGATTCTATATATGAATACAAACTATGTATCATTCATTCTTTTCTACTTCACTTTTCATGAATTCTATATATGCATTATTTCTTTTTGATGTGCCAAAAGAGGGAGTAAGAAAAGATTTTAGATGAAAATGAGTAATGATATTTTAGATTAAAAAAAAGGGGGGAGTAATATTAAGAAAAGGTTTTAGATTTTAAAGAAGGAGTAAGAAAGTTTTTAGATTCTTGAAAACCTTTAACCTTTATTGAAAATGGGAGATATATAGAATATTAAGTGTAAGTAACTTTTTAAGAAAGATAAGATTTTAATATTCAATTTTTGAAAATTTTTGATAAACTTTGACCCTCATCTAAAATTATTTGTCATCGTAAAAAAGAGAGAGATTGTTAGCCTTGTTAGGGAGATTGTTAGCATTGCTATCATACATTCTTTAGTTTTAATGTTGAAAAATAATTTTGATTAATATCATAATCTAACCATGTGTTTAGTGTTTTTTATTTGATTGCCTGATCAAAGTCAACCTAATGTTAATCAAGAGATCCACCTTTAGAGAGCAATTTTATTGTATGAAGTAAGATTTTTTGTAAGTGTGATCTAAGTCATATTTGATCCAAATAAGTTTCTTAAATCAGTTAAGTTGATATAGAAATAAATCACTTAAAATGAGTTAAAAATGAAAAGTTTTCTGACAAAGTTTTGAAATATTCTTTCATAACTGAAATTTTTATAAAAACTATTTTTCACTATGTGAATTGATTCATATTGAAAATCTTGTGAAATGAACTTGAATTGATTCATGAATAATTATTTTAAAAAATATTTTTACCGAAGGCTAGAAATTTTTTTTAATCAATTAGGTAATCGATTCATACCTTTTTACATGATAGTGTGAATTGGTTCACACATCAATTCAATCATAAAGTTCTTGATGATATTCATAGATGAATCACCATTCTGAATCGATCCACGGTAAAAAAGTTAGTTATTTTTTAAATGTTGGTTGCCACACTATAAATACTATCTAACCTTATTTTAAACATAACAACTTTCATAATTTTTCTACAACTTCAAGTGCGAAAAATAGAGAGGAAACAAAGTTATAAGCTGGTCTATTTCTACATCATCTACTTTCATCAAATTGAATGATTCTTAGATCAAATTGAAGGAGAACACACTAGACAATTGAGATCAACATCTTAGTTCAAGTAACTGTATTTTTGGTCTTGAAACTTAGATTCTGTTGACATTGGATTTTGGTTTTGCCAAAATCCAACCAACCTAAGAGGTTCTTTCGGGACTTAAACTGTCTTCCAGTTGAACTAACAAAGATGAAGGGGAAGGGTAGAGGAAGAATAGCAAACACGTAGTATTTTTAACATGGTTTAGCCAAAATTAAGCGGCACCGGTTCTTACATCCACGGTAGTTTTGTATTAGTCTGGGGAGAATTTTACAGAGTTTTGGTATAGGGATTCAGCCTGCCTTACAGTGATCTACCTCCTCTTATTTATAAAGGATGGAGAGGTTACAAATGTAATTATACAATTTATATTTCTGTTATATTAAAATAAATGTACAAGACAGTCTAGACTACTGCAAAATGGCTTCTACAGATTGATAGCTGACTTTTGGAATTTACTTTCTGTGAGTGGGCTCGTGGTACTGCTTCTTGCAAGCTAGTCCCATAAACTAAGTCTAAGAGGGTTATTACTTCATGATTTTTCCTTGAGCAAGCCTTAACTGGGTGAGGTGTGATATTTGTGTATTGGGACTATCTGGGATCACCACTAGTCTTCGGTCAGTAAGGACAAACTTTGTGAGCTCACATTGCCAGCTCGCTTTTGGCAATGCGAGCTTGTATATAGTGAGTTACTGATTACGCAAGTCGACTCTTGTCTCTTAGCGAGTTAGGACTTGTGCCTCGTTTTGTGCTCGTGTAGATGATGGTCTATCGAGCTTAGCTCTTTTCTCTCTTAGACTTAATCTATTGTTGGGCCTTTGCCAGTCCATTTCGTAGAATCGAAAAATGCCTATAACAATTTTTGTTTTAGATTTTTAGGGTTTAGAAATTTAAGATACAAAGGAAGAGGTTGATCTTCCTTTTTTATCTTCTTTAATTATGAGGTTAATCATAGTTATTAGAAGGTGTAATGAATCTTTGTATCTAAACTAATTTACAAGAGTCCGATTAAATCTTGTCTCTAAACTAGTTCGCAAGAACCCTGATTAAATCTTGTGTTTAGAAATAAGAAAGGACCATCCAGTTAAGGATTTGGTTGGAGTGGATGTACACTTCACTTGCAACCACAATTAAAGTGGAACCACTTAAAAAATTTTGTGCCTTCTTTACTTTACTACTTTATCATTTTTCTTGCACATATTTTTGTTTGACAAATTGTTTTACAATTTGAATTTCTCTCAACAATGATAAGAATTGATTCTGGCTTTCAATACGAGTAATTACATTATTTTAAACAAATTCTGATAATTTCCTTTTAAAAAATTCAAAAGAAGATTTCAAGATTTCCACTAAAATTCTAACTAGAATCCTAACAAATAAGGGACTAACAATTCCAATTCCAGTCATGGATAAAATTTTTGAATATTTTTAATCTTCTTTTAATTCAAAATATTTTCTTTTTTATTCATATTAAATAATTTATATATAAATAAATAATTATATTTATATAGAAATAAAATATTCAACAACACAAAATTAGTAATATCTAATTTTGATTTGGTAGATAATATCTATTTAAAAATTCTCATTTTTTAAAATTTCACATTATCTTTATATCTTAATTACTCAAATTGATATTTCACAGTTTCCCATTTTAAAATTTTTATTATTTTTAAAAACTTATCACAATTTTAATTTAAAATATTTGTTAAACCTCATAAAAAATATTTCTGAAATGCATATTTTTTTTTTAAAATAGTATATTAGTCATGATAATGCAAGAACTCTTATTAATTAAATAATTCAATCTTTTGACATAGAGTAATTAATTTAAGTTTTTAAATAAAGTCTTTCTAATATTATAAAAGTTGTGGCAGTTATCCTGATTTAAATCTTGTTATATAACTAGTGTCTTTAATTTGCCACTAAAAGGAGAGTAAGAACTTTAATTTTTTTTTCTTTTTCAATCTAATTTAAGTCGTAAATAAAACTTTTCAACTTTTTTAATGTTCTTCTGATTTTAAATATTATCTCCTTTATACATATTAAATAATTTATATATAAGTAAATGATTATATTTATATAAAAATAAAATACTTATCAATATATTATTAGTAATATCTAATTTTGATTTAGTAAATAATGTCTATTTAAAAATTCTCACCATTTAAATTTTTATATTATCTTTAAATATTAAATATTAAATTTAATATTTCATAATTTCCCTTTTTGAAATTTTTATTACTTTTGAGTACTTATCATAATTTCAATTTAAAATATTTCTTAAACTTCGTAAAAAATATTTTTGAAATGTATATTTTTTTAAGATAATATATTAGTTATGACAATATACAAACTCTTATTAATTAAATAACTAAATCTTTTGGCATAAAGTAGTTAATTTAAATTTTTAAATAAAATTTTCCTAATATTACAAAAGTCATGGCATTTACCTTTACTCAAATTTTACTATATAATAAGTATCTTCCACTCGTTAATAAAGGAAAAGTGAAAACTTTTAATTTTCTTTTTCATTCTAATTCAAGTCGTAGATAAAACTTTTAAGATTTTATTTTTTCTAATTCAAAATATCTTCTCTTTTATTCATATTAAATAATTTATATATAATAATATAATTATATTTACATAGAAATAAAATAATTATCAACACATAATTAGTAATATCTAATTTAATTTAATAGATAATGTCTATCTAAAAATTTTTACTCTTTAAATTTTTATGTTATCTTTAAATATCAAATACTAAATTTGATATTTCATAGTTTCATTTTTTTTTAAATTTTTATCACTTTTGAGTACTTATCACATTTTTCAATTTAAAATATTTCTTGAACTTAATAAAAAATTATTTCTAAAATTTACATTAAAATAATTATGAAATATACATTTTTTTAAGATAATATATTAGTTATAACAATGCATGAACTATTATTAATTAAATAATTAAATTTTTTTGCATAAAATAGTTAATTCAAATTTTTAGACAAAATCTTCCTAATATTTTGAAAGACGTGACACTTAACCTCACTCAAATATCACAGTGTAACGAGTGTTTTCCATTTGCAACCAAAGGGAGAGCGATAACTTTTGGTTTTCTTTTTATTTCTTTTTCTTTTTCATTCTAATTCAAATCATAAATAAAATTTTTAAATTTTTTAATATTCTAAAATTTCAAATATCTTCTCTTTTATTTGTATTAAATAATTTATATACAAGTAAATAATTATATTTATATAGAATTAAAATATTTATTAAACACATGATTAGTAATATCTAATTTTAATTTGATAGATAATGTCTATCAAAAAATTCTCACTTTTTAAATTTTTACATTATTTTTAAATATTAAATACTAAATTTGATATTTAATAATTTCCTTTTTTGAATTTTTCAGCACTTTTGAGTGTTTATCAGAATTTCAATTTAAAATACTTTTTAAACTTCATAAACAAAATATTTATAAGTCTCCTTATCTATCACTACTACCTCTCCATCATTATTATGATCCATTGTTATCATTCCTGGTCAATACCTTTACCTTTCCTACAAATATTATTATCATTATATATAGAGAATTTTATTTAAATTAAACATTTAATACTACATATAGTTTTTATGCGATGTAAGAAATATATAATATATAATTGTATATATTATATAATGATGCATCAAATATTATATAATATAAAAAATTATATTATGTATATCCTATATTATACTATCTTATAACTCTTATATTACTGACACTTATCCTATGTAATGCATCAAATAAGACCTAAGCTTACATCAATTAATCTAAAAATAGTGCTATCCCCACATCTTTATACCACAAAAAAAAAAAAAAAAAATTTGCCTCTTAGATCTCAAAGATAGTTGTTACTATCTATGATAATTGAATTTGCAATATGCATTAATTGGCTCTATATTTTAAGATCACCCATGAACTTTTGAAATGAATGGGAGCGATGTTAAATTTCACTAATTCTAATTTCTACTATATAGAGTTGATAAATTTTGGTTTAAACTAATATAATTTATTTGCTAGCTATAATTTGATTTCACTAATCACTATATAATTTTTTCTACCCATTGGAATGCACACAAACTAAAGTTAATATTGAATATATGGCCAAATGAAGGTCATCCATTTCGAACGGACCTTCCTACGAATGGATATGTAGAAACGCATTATGATAATCCAGAGAAACGTGTCATTTCAGGATCCATTCAGATAACCCATTCGCCATTTCAATTTTGTTGGTCTTTGGGAACAGCATAGCAACGGATAATTCAGAATCAGAACAGGTCTGTTTCAGGAGACAAATAAATAGGATATGTTATTTGCTTTATAAGGATAAGAATAAAGTTACGTGAAATGAAAGAGTGTTGGGAGAATTATCCAGATTGTCGGATATCGTTGATAAAGAGGAAGAAACAAGTGCTATCAAACGATTTCCAGCACTATTTTCTGGTATGGACCGAGTAAAGAATAAAACTGCAAATCCTGATCCATACCAACTGATTTTGTTATCAGTTGACTATATTTATTCTAATTTTGTGTACTAATATTTATTCTAATTTTGTGTACTAAATTAAAATTAGTATTTCTAGTATTACTATAAGTATTTTCATTTAAAAAAGAAAAAAACAATTACCTTTTTCAGGATTTGATGAAATTATGTGAATTTACCATCTAATTTAAAAATATATATTAATAGAGATGAAGTCTCTCCATAGAAATCATCCCAAATTTTGGAAAATTTCAAAATTTTCTTTCTGATTTTCTATTTTTTTTTTAAGAATAATCATATGTAGCCCTTCAAAAATCAAAATTTTTTTATAAAGATTCTTAGTAAATTACATTTTAGTCCCTCCAATAATTTTTCTATTACTTCAACTCTATACACCAAATTTTTCTAGACTTTCAAAACCTATTAAAATTTAAAAAAAAATTATACTTAAACTTAAATTTGACCTTTTTATAATCTTATTTTAGTCATTTGATATTATTTAAAATTTATTTTTATCACAAAATATTTAAAATAATTCATATTATTTGATTTAAATTTTATAGCCAGAGTTTTGTTAAAGAAACATTTTAATTTAAATTTAAATATGATTTTTTTATCCTTAAAAAAGGTTTGAATAATATTTTAAACTTTTTTTTAAAAAAATTTGAATAGATTTTTAAATTTAACAAGAGGCTGGCATAATTTTAATGGATCTGAGAGAACTCATAGTACATTTATATGCTTAAAACTATGAAAAAAATTTACAAAAGGCGTCACGGGCTGGCTGAGACTTGAAAGCGAAGTAAGTGAGAAAGAAACTGGGTTAGATTTCGATTGGAATGCACTAGTGTCACAATTTGGGATTTGTGATCAAATTTGATAGATAAATGTATTCAGATTTGAATGAAACTTGACACAAAATCAAGTATAAAGAGAAGATCATGTGGTGCGAATTTGAGAGAAAATATTCATGTAAATGATTTTTTGTAATTTTTTTTTTCGTTTTGAGAGCGTTTATGTAATTTGTTCTAAGATAACTTGTCCAGTACAAGTAAATAAGTATATGATTATAATCGTTGCACTTTTATCTTTATGTTAATATGTTGTGACGCATTAAAACCCTTAAAAGTTAGGAGAAAAGTCTTTATATCAATTGGAAGAAAGTCTGTCTACTCTTTCCATTTAGGCTTTTACTTAGAATGTTTTTTAAAAGGAAATGTTCGATGACTAAAGGTGAGCATTGAGACACTCGTCTAAGGGATCCAGTGTGTGTCCTTAAGTCTCAATGTCGAGGCTTTTTAAATGTGAATAAAAAAGTAGCCCCTCTTCAATTGAAATATTGTCACACAGAATTTATTTACTTTTTGTCGCATTCATTTGTATTTGTTTAAATTATATGAATACATCATGATTATCTATGTGAATGACTCGATTGCCTTTATATAAAATTTAATTGCTATGTGCTATGTAATTAGTATTTATAGTTGACTTGATGTGTTATAAATTATAGGTGTTGCCTATTATTTTTGAAACTTAGATGATATATAATTGATTGGTTAGCTTATTCTCAGGAACTAATTGATTAAGTGTTGAATGAAAAGTCTAAATATCACACATTCCAATAATTGAGTTACCAGACCGTGACAATTGGGGATTTCTCGGGAAGATTTTCTAAGATAGGCACAATCTTTAGAAATTTTTGTATGATTTAATAATAATACATGTCGTTATTTTTATTTAATAAATAAAAATTAATAATTAATTTTATTATTTATTTATCAATTATTTACGTGTATTTAAAATCACAATTTTAAAATATTATAAGTATAAAAATTAACAATCAATCTTCATTTATTGTGTGCAACAAGAAGCTATATTATAATTTTTTTTTCACACAAAACTTATGGCACAAACTCAGCATGTGATTGTTCGGGCATAGCCACCAAGACGAGGCCAACTCAGTTCAAATTGCCACGTCAAAATTGCCAAATAAAATTAATGTTAAAATAATCTTTTACTCCTCAGATTTTGTTAAGAGTTATAATTTTGTTGAAATTAATATGAATAATGTTATATTCACATTTTCTTATATTACAATTATCTTCTTCCATTCATCTATGATGTAAAAGAAGACAGGAGTTGGAGAAATACTTGTATACTATAACTAAAATACGTCTCCTTGTTAAGATGACTCCTATTTAATAGATATAATATTTATGTGGTGTATATTTTACTTATATAACTATAATCTAAATAGAAAAAGTTAAAAAAAATCCAATTATATAAATTGGAGGTGAGTAACTACTAAATCAAGAATTAAATCCTAATTATTTTATATCCGCACTAGTTTTTTTGGGAGTCTTGAAATTGCAAAACCATTCCCTAAAAGTGATTATTGACTTTTTCAAATATTAGGACTTGTATAAAAAAGAAATACAATGCAACAAAGATAAATAATTTAATTTATGACCTCATAAATGCACCTATGTAACATAAGCATTTACCAGTAAGTTCTATCTTTTTTTTCTTTCTTTGAATGACAGTTGGATAAAATGAACTAATTGTAATATTTAAAAAAGACGATTAAAAATAGAGGATGAAATTATAACCTTATGCAATACTGATAGACTAAGAGCTTATTTAAATTCAAAAGGCTAACATGAAAGCTTGACTCATTTAAAATATAAGATACACTTTAGATAGTAAAGTAGATTATTATAACCGTTGTCCTTTGATTTTTTTATCAACGATCATAATAATCTATTTTATTCTTTAAAGTGCATTTACCAATTTAGAGGGGTCCAATCCAAAATTGAAGGGTTAGACTTTCAAGCCCAAGAAGCTTTTCATGGGTTTAGATTGGTATTCTCTAAAGTATAATATTCACTTTACAGGGTAAAATACATAATTATAGCTATTAATGAAAAAAAAATTAAGGAAGTAGATAATTATAAATTTAAAAATTACATTTTCAATCATTTGTTATTTATTAAATTTTCAATCCTTGATTTTCTCGTCAACGATTATAATTATGCATTTTATTCTTTAAAGTGCATTTTGCACTTTCAAAGAGCCAAATCCATCAAGGTTTGGGTGTCCTACTTAGTCAACTATCACAATAAATTTCAAATCAATTTTTATGTTTTGAAAATTTTCAAATTACCTACATGATTAAATGCAATTTATACTATCTTAATTCACGTACTTAATCAAAATTTATTTATTTATTTATGCTATCTCAAATAATCAAATAATTTATGATACCTAATTAATTGAGTAATCACCTATATAATTATTTTTATCATTTTTACCTTGTTTTTCAAAAATAAACTGATATATTTAGTAAGAAACAAATTAATTAAGAGATATTTATGGTGCCTAACATCTTTCTATCTAAGAAAGATGCAATCTAATGACTATTAAAGTTATCACCTGTTGATAGTGAAATTTGGTCAACCAGTAAGTTCAGAAACCTCAAATTGCAATCTAGGTATGAAAGAGAGATAGGAAGGGAGTGTGAGAGGAAGAGCAAGAACCATGGAGGCATCAGGACTATTTTAACGTGATTCGGCTAAAGTTAATTGACCCCTACATCCACGGTAATTTATTTCTCAGTCTGTTTTGCTGAGTGTTTGAATCTATTTGTACATGTTTGTATTATGATTCTCTCTATTTTGTAGAAAGTGTATTCATCTAGATCCCTTCTGTCTAAAAATAAAGTGGGTTTCCCCTTTTTACAGTGATTTCAACTCCTATTTATAATTGTAGGGGTGTACAATTTTAACATTGTTCAACAAAGGAAATAATAAATTAATTTCAAGTTGATTCCTACAAGTTGACATCCGTAAATGGATTCATATAAGTTGGTCCTTTCTCGAGTTTGTAGGTCCCAAATAATATGATTTAGATTAAACTAAAAATGCGGAATTAGCTTTGATCTTGCCCCTGTCTCGTTGGAGACGC
>JANHAO010004957.1:0-23347 GCA_026873985.1 Saraca asoca | reverse complement strand
GAACTGGTTCTCTAATATCTTATGATAATTTATATTCACTTGACACAATTGCATCTTATCATGAATCCTTGCATGCGTCATCATGTGATATTAAGCATAAAATCAATCAGGAAAATTCAGGGTCACTATGATACAAACGCTTAGGTCACATTTCTAAACCTAGAATTGAACGACTTGTGTTTGATGGCATTTCAATTGATATTGACTTTACAGACTTTAATGTTTGTATTGATTGTATCAAAGCGAAGCAAACCAAAGTAAAGAATATAGGTGCCCACTGAAGTTCAAAAGTCTTAGAACTTATACATACGGATGTTTGTGGACCATTTCCTACACCTTCATGGAATGGTCAACAATATTTTATATCATTCATAGACGACTATTCCAGAAATAGATACCTATATTTAATTCATGAAAAATCACAGTCCTTGGACTTGTTCAAAATATTTAAAGCTGAAGTTGAGAATCAACTCAACAAAAGAATTAAAAGCATCAAATCTGATCGTGGTGGTGAATACTATGATAGATATGATGGTTCAGGTGAACAATGTCTAGGACTATTTGCTACATTCCTAGAGCAATCGGGAATTATCCCACAGTACACCATGCCAGGTTCACCTAGCATGAATGGTATTGTTGAGCAATGAAACCAGACTCTTTAGGATATGGTAAGGAGTGTGATTAGTCATTCCACTTTATTAGAGTTACTCCAGGGAGAAGCACTAAAGACAACAACCTATATTCTGAATAGAGTATCAACTAAAGCAACTACAAAAATGTTTTATGAGCTTTGGGCAGGTCAAAAAGCTAGTCTAAAGCACTTTCATGTTTGGGGATGTCCAGCTAGGCAAGGCCTTATAGGCATCAGGAAAACAAGTTGGACTTCAAAATAGTTAACAATTACTTTATTGGCTATTATGAACATTCTAGGGGTTATAAGTTTTATGATCCCACACTTAAGACAATTTTTGAAATGGGAACTACAAAATTTTTTGAGGATGTTGAGTTTGGGGGGAGAAATAAGGTTAGAGACATTACCTTTAAGGAAGAGTTAGTTTCAATCCCTGAATCGATTCATACTAGCAGTTTTGGCAATCTACAGGTTTCTATACCTATTGTTGTTCAAGAAGTAAATCTTGAACCTCAACAGGATAATGTTGATCAACCCTCAATTCAAACTAAAGTATTTGTTCCTAAGGAATAAACTCAACAGCCTTAACAACCGGTGCCATTGCGGCAATCCACTAGAGAAAGGAGAAATGCAATTCCAGATGATTTCATTATCTTTCTTCACGAACATGAGGAAGACAATGCTATGATAGAAGATGATCCCATTAACTTCCATCAAGCTATGTAAGACTCCAACTCTCAAAAGTGGATTAAAGTAATGAATGAAGAGTATAAGTCTATGTAAGACAATAAGGTTTGGAAACTTGTCCCAGTACTAGAAGGTGCAAAACCCATTGGCTGTAAATGGATATTTAAAACCAAGCAGGATGCAAATGGTAATGTGGATGATATAAAGCTTGTCTTATGGCTAAAGGCTTTACTTAAAGAGAAGGGATTGACTTTAAAGAGACTTTCTCTCCAGTTTCCATAAACGACTTTTTTAGGATAATCATAACATTAGTTGCCCACTTTGACCTTGAGTTTCATTAGATGGATGTCAAAATAGCATTTCCCAATGGTGACATTGATGAAGTAATTTATATGGTGCAATTAGAAAACTTTGTGTCAAGAGACCCAAAGAAAATAGTTTGCAAATTAACAAAATCCATTTATGGACTCAAGCAAGCTTCCCGTCAATGGTACCACTAGTTCCATCAAGTGATTATCTTGTTTGATTTTGAGATAAACATTATAGATGATTGTGTGTATCATAAGATTAGTGGGAGTAAGTTCATATCCCTGGTTTTGTATGTAGATGACATACTGCTTGCCATTAATGATATAGGCATGTTGCATGAAACCAAGAAATTTCTATCAATGAATTCTGAGATGAAAGATCTTGGTGATGCATCTTTTGTATTAGGGATCCAGATACGTTGAGATCATTCTCAGGGTATTCTTGGATTGTCACAAAGGAACTATATCGATAAAGTACTTAAAAGGTTTGGCATGCAGGATTACAAACCAAGTGATACCCCTGTATCTAAAGGAGACAAGTTCAGTCTTAACTAGTGCCCTCAAACTTACCTTGAAGTTAAAGAAATGCAGAAGATTCCCTATGCATCAGCTATTAGGAGTCTAATGAATGCTCAAGTTTGTACGCATCTGGATATTGCATACATTATTAGTATGCTACATAGATATTTGAGTAATCCTGTAATGGATCATTGGAAAGCAGCCAAATGAGTTATGAGGTATTTGAAAAAAACTAAAGATCAAATGTTCACATATTATAGATCAGATCAGTTGGAGATCAGAGAGTATTCTGATTGTAATTATGTTGGATGCCAAGACAATATGAAATCCACATCTGGCTACATTTATTTATTGGCTGGTGGAGCTATTTCTTAGAGAAGTGTCAATTAGACACTAATAGCTTCTTCCACCATGGAAGCAAAATTTGTAGCATGTTATGAGGCATCCAACCATGGAATATGGTTGTGGAACTTTGTCACTGGGCTAGGCATACTAAAAGGTATAGAAAGACCATTGAAGTTATATTGTGACAATAGGTCAATAGCAGTGTATTCTAATAACAACAGGAGCTCATCTAAGTCAAAGCATATTGACATTAAGTTCCTAGTTGTGAAAGAAAGAGTATAAAATGGATAGATATCTATAGAACATGTTGGGACAAACTCTACGGTAGCAGATCCACTTATGAATGGATTACCACCTAAGGTCTTTCATGAGCATACTGCTCGTATGGGTATTATCATGTATGAGGATATTGCAATATAGTGGGAGTTTGTGTTTTATGTATCTTTTCAACACATTTGTAGTCATGTGTTTTTCTGATAAGAAATGAAGTTATTCAGTATTTGGTTGTTCACTGTGTTACATTATGTTAAGGCGATGATCTCACTAAAGTAAAGACAATTAGAGAATAGACATATGTAGATCACATTGCATGTAATTTTCCATGCTACACATTTATGATTGATCTATGTTATTTGATTGTATCGGTATATATGACCATTGATAGGTAGCTACGTCAAATGTGGTGAACACCTCTTTGATTCTATATTGATATAATCAATGGATCAGATTGTTTAAGTATATTTATAATGGTAGATTCTTGAGCTCATAAAGTTATTTTTTGAGATTACATGTGTGGCCTAGTGGGAGATTGGTGGAATAAAATTCATCATGAGGGGCCATAAATGTAATTATTAAAATGTGATGCCATTATTTAATTAAGCCTAAATAAAGTGATCTAATACAAAATTAAGGTTTCAAGGCTTAAGGGCATAATTGCCATGAAAATTAATGTGTAGATATCAGAGTGATATGTTTAATTTGATGAGGGGCCAAATTAAAAATATCACAAACTATTGTAAAATAGGGGTTATGGTCCCTAGATTAACAGGTTATGATAATTGCTCTGCATCTCCATCAACAGAGAGGTTACTCTCCATAGAGAAAAGGAACTTTGAAAAACTTTAGCCTAAATAATCTGGAAGATCAGCCTCATTTAATTTTGTGATTTTCTCCATCTATGGATTTAAGTACGCTTCATAATCAGCAATTTTATTCTATTGAATTGATATGAGATATTATAAGGGAAAAGAAGGGATTTAATAATTATCATAAAATTGAGAAATTGCCTTTAATCTGGATAGATCAGGGAAAATTAAATCCTTCAGATCTTCCTTAGATTAGTCTTCCCTTTTCTTAATTGGAAATTATGTGGCCAGTTGGGACCATCCAATGGGAGAAAGAAGTTTCCCCTCACGACTTAGCCAATATAATCAATCTTCACCATTCTGCAGGTAGACTTGGAAGTAGGAATCCTTCCAACCCTTGACATTTGATGACATGTTTGTGAATATATGCTATCCTGACTATTGAGTGGTGTAAACCTAACCCCCATTCTTTTTTGTTGAATGCTTAAAAACAGTAAAAGAAGCATACTATAGAAGATACAAGGCCCAATTCCGAGCAGGTATACTTGAAGCAGACTAAGAAGACCCTACCATTATATGTCATTTCCAAAGAGCAATGTTAAGCAATTGGAGGATAGCTTGTTGTAGTGGAATGAAGGGTTGTTTGGCTTTGGATCCGTTCAATGAATGCTCCATAAAATAAAAAATAACTTGTTTGTGTCAAAATTACAACATCATTCATCTTCTCTAGTAATCTTGAATGCTATCGTAATTTTAAATATTAATTTTATTATTTTTAAAAGAGTTTTAATTCATTTAGTGGAGAAATTTAAGATATATTGCTCTATTCATATAATGTAAAATTCTAAGTGAATAGTTTTAATAGTCATGAATAATGGGTTTGGTGTTTGAATAAGGGTAAAGATTCATAAATAGGATATAGGTTATTATGGCCTGTGGTACACCTACATAGGAGGTTAAGGGCCTTGGACTATTTTATAAATACCTTCAGTGATCCTACAAGTGAGGCATGCAAAGATGCTACTTGACTAAAAGTATCAAACCAATCATTTGTAGAAATTTCTCATATTTATATTATTCTTTTTATATCTCTTGACCTATATTGAGAGCTAAGCACTTCCGCATATATGGAGAAGACTCATAACACGTAAAGAAAGTTTTGACCTTTGGAGATGGTTTGTGACTTTTAGAAATGTTTGAGACTTATGGAAAAGGTTCGTAACTTAGGAAGAGATTTGTATCTCATAAGGATTAAGAAGAAATTCTATCCCAGAAAAAGTCTTGTTAAGTTGAAAGTTATATGCCTATTATATCATCTGGTAAACTTTTATGATTATTTTATTTATGATTATTTTTCTTATTTTATATTATGTAAAAATCTATCATTGCTTACAATTACAAGTGATAAAACCTTTGCATGATATGTGATTCTCATATAATCTTTAAAGATATAATATTGTATTAATTTTTCCTTGGCAATTACCTATGGTGTTGTTTGTTCAAAATTGCAAAATCCCTAATGGGTAATGCAGACATATGAGTAGTTTGATTTTATAGTATTTAGTTTTTTTTTATTGTTTCATGTTTCACAAAATCCCTAACGGAGAATACGGATATATGTGTATTTTTATTATTTAGTAATTTTATTATGGTTTTATGTTTTGTAAAATCCCCAATGGGTAATGTGTATATGTATCTTTTGATAATTCTCATGAATCCCTGACAGGTGATGAGGATATGTATCTTTTAATAATTTTCATGATTCTCCAATGAGCAAGTGGGAATCATTAAGTTTTCTAAACATCTATTTTTCTTTATCACAAATTCCTAATGGGTAAGTGATTATTTTAAAGTAATGTGAATTGAAAATCTCTTTTCCTATGCCTAGTGTTGGATCTATGCTTGTTGATATTCTCAAACCCAATGTATTGGATGGTACTAACTATGTGGATTGGGAATAAAGAGTTGATATGCTCTTGACCTTACATAATTATAAGGGTATTATTTGTGTGGAATATGCACCTATCTTTCTCTAACTGGTGACTAATGAGAATAATGTGGTTGATGATAATGAATAATATGAAAGGGACTTGAAGAATTATAATAATTGGAAAATGATTATTAACATTCCTAAATCTAATGATCAAATTGGACCCTTAGTTAAGAAAGTGGGAGTCATAAGAATTGATGCCTTGACTTCTAAATTAAAGAAGATCTAATACTATATTAAGTACTAGTGGTCTTAGTAAAACTTTTTGTATGACTAATTTCTATGCATAAACCACAAAAGAAATTTTAGACAATTGGAGGCTAAATAAAAAAAATGTATGATTCTCATGTAAATAATTTGTGAAAAAGATTTACTAAATGAAAATGTGTAGAAAGATTGATATAAGAAAACATGTTAATAAATTTTTTAATTATAGATGATAAGGAGATTTAAGTTTTGAGGTAAACTTATAGATGAGAAAACTATTGTCTCTACTACCATGAAATTTATGCCAAAGTTATATATTTATTAATGATTTTATACTTGAGTTTCATTGGAAAAGTTTGACCATGATCTTATTTATAAGTTTGATCACCAAAAGGATAAGAAAGTTGTTAAAGCATAAAGGAATTATCAAATCTAAGCTTTAATTAATAATTGAAGCCAAATAAGAGTTATCTTAAGAAATAGGATGATATCTCAATTTCAAAATTATAAGAATTTTTGTCTTGAAAGAATAAGATAATTATTGTATAGTAAATATGCTTTCAATGTAACAAGCCTGGTTGTATTAAAAAGCATTATCATATAAAAGAAATAAAATTTGAGGGAAGTAAGTCTTTTCTTATAAAATATTATTTCTTATGTTAAGTTGTATTGTAGTAGGCAAATTTAGAAACTATAATTCATGTATTTATTGATTTTCATATTTTTAGAAAATCAAGAAAATTGATAGTGGACAAGATTTCAATTTTATGGGAAATGATGAGAAAACTCTTTCAAGGACTTAGGATTTATGAGTTACAATTGAAATATAATAAAATCCTTTTTAAAAAAATAGTATTTATTGATAAAAAAATTTGTTTGTTGCTTGCTCAAAGAAACTTGAATTTTCCTTGTAAAAAAATTTGTCGTAAAATTGTATTTTAGAAACTTGGAAATATGTCAAGTTAATTTATAAGGAAATGTTGTGAGTGAATTTTCTAATATTCGTTCCAATGAATTTTATCTTTATTATATTTGTTTTGGTCATATTCATAAGGATATTGTGAGAAAAAGGAATTTTCAACTTGTGAAAGTTGTTTGTATGGGAAAATGACTACATTTCCTTTTCTCTCAAAGGCTCATCAAGTGAAAAAAAAAATATTTTTTTGATATAATTCAATTGGATATTAATGGTTATATGAGTGTGAATATTAGAAATGATCATTCTTATTTTATTATACTTATTGATGATTTTCATGATTTGAAAAGTCTTGTCTTTTACATAATGAGTAAGGTAATAAAATTCTAAACAATTCAAATTAGAAGTAATGAATACCACCGATAAAAGGATTAAAATATTTTTAAACTATAGTGAATATTAATTTGATTTGTTTCATGACTTTATAGTAAGAATGGTATTGTTAATTTTCTTATTTTGCCATAAAAACTTGAATAGAATGGTGAAGCTAAAAGGGTAGCATGACTTTGTTGAAAATGGTAAGGTCTATATTAACTCTAGCCAATCTTTATACTATTTTTTGGATGAGTTTTTCTCGTTAGTGTTCATATTCAAAATAAAGTTCCTTCTTAGTTTATAAAGGATACTTAATATGAACTTTAGATTAGTAGGTAAAATCAATTGAGTTATATGAAAGTTTAAGGTTGTGTTGCTCATATTATTATACCCAATCCCATTAAAAAATAAACTTGTAGCAAAACAAAAAAAAAAGTGATTGTTTATTGGTGTAATATCCCAAACATTCAAAAAATAATATTAATAATAATGTCAATTATTGGAAATAAAATAAGGAAAATAAAATTTTGAAGAATTCAAAATTATAGACTTGAAGTTATGAGAGACTTAGATATAGTAGAAATAGAAAATGTGAAATTTTGAGGATTTATTCTTGTAAAACTTTGAAGATATTGAACTAGGGTTACAAATATTGGTTGAGTACAAAATTAGAGTCTGAAAAAGGTATATAATTTAGCTAATGTGTATTGAAATTTTGTGATCATTGGAGATTGGCAAGTATATTAAATTTGAGTTCAAAATGGAAGAAATAGGAAAGTTACTAAAAAGAGAAAATGATCAACTTGAAGTTATTGGGAAGTTAACCAAGTTTTCCCATTTTACCTTTGTTATATGTGAAAATTGGTTGGACCCAGACGAGCCCACGAGCAGCCCGAGAGTGGCAAAAGGAATAACTTGAAGGGTATTCAATTGCCCTGCTATTATCTCACGTCACGAAGAGACCTCTTCAGCTCAAGCTCGTGCATGACAGAGTGAGCTCGACCTCGTCATCACGAGATACTCACTCCAAGACCGAAGGAGTTAGTGTTCGAGGTGCGACTAGCAACCTGAAGGCTCATTGAACTAAAGACTACAAGAGACCAAGTCATATCACTCCCAACGGATACTTGGGACCCACCTGCAGAAGATAGTCTACAATAGCCACGTACTAGGATTTTGTCTGCCTATTCTGTCTTATATAATAAATGTTAATGTAACCTATTTATTGCATATGTAATTATTATTGTAACCTCCTTTCCTCTATAAATATGAGGAAGAAGCCTCCTATAAGGGGATGATCTTTTATGTAAGCAGAAACTCTGTCAAAATAGAGAAAAGAAAACTTGAGTGAGGAAACTCTATAAAACACCTTCATCACAATACATTATCATGGACGTAGGGTCCAGTTGTATCTGGATTTGGCCAAACCACGTTAAAAATCTTGTGTCTCTTTATTGTTCTTCCCTTCTTCCTTGTGTATTTTGTTGATTTGGTGTGTTTGAACCAGTGTATGGTCAGAGATCTCGAAGAATCCTCTTGTTGGCCGAATTTTGGCTCAATACCAAAATCCAACGTCAACATTTTTGGCACCATCTGTGGGGATCTCACCTGTTCTGATTCGTTTCTTATTGTAATGGCCAAGGAAAGAGCTACCAAAGCTTTAAATGTGCAACTTAGTCTTCCAAAGGGTTATGTCTCAATAACGGTTTCTTCCACTACTCCCGTTATCGGCACAACTACTGGTTTCCCTCCAACCAGTTTCGTTCCACCAGCCGCCGCTGTCAACGACATCGATCGAATACAGGTTTGGCTCTAATGTCAAGAAAAATTGGAAAGTATGATGGGATAACTAACTAAGGTAGTCAGATTATTAGCACAAGACGTGCGGAGACAAGTTGAAGCCTCAATGCCCATGAATGCTCTCTAGCGGCAGCAAGCTCAACATTTGGGTGATCCCAACCAAGGCAATTCTCCAACTCGTTGCTCGCAAGAGTAGACCCCTGGTTGCGACCCTCATGACAATGGAGACCAAAGGACCCAACAATAGCCCAGCCAACACTTCAGGGGATAAGACTCGTTAGTTGGAGAGTTGTTTCAGAAGATAACTTAGCTGGAGGAACGTCTTTGAACTCTGAGCGATCGTGATCGCTATGAGGAACGGTCACCGCTTTCTGAAGAGATCGAAGCTCGAACTCTCCCCTTCAAGCTCAAGGTCCCTGCGATCCCTTTGTATAATAGGGATTCAGATCCTTATGATTATCTGGACGCATTCAACGTTCAGATGGACTTGCAAACAGTAGACCCATTGGTCAAGTGCCGGGTGTTCCTGGCCACATTGGGAGGAGTACCTCAAGCTTAGTTTAGAAGCCTCCCATCTCGCTCAATTGACAGTTGGGAAGACTATTAACAGAAATTCATTAGCTAGTATTGAGCGCTGAAGAGACAACTTGTGCCCCCTACCATCTCGCCATGGTCTTTCAACGCAAGCATGAGTCATTGAAGGACTATATCGCTAGATTCAAGCTCAAAGCTAATTCAGTGGAGAATCCATCTGAAGAAACCATGTTGGCGATAATCTCTGCGGGACTCCGTAAAGATGGAAAGCTATACAAGAGTCTGTACAAGTCCCTGGTGAAGGACCTCATCGAGTTCTATAAGTGAGCTGCTAAGTAGATCAAATAGGAAGAGACCTTCGACTCGGAAAGGTCTGACAAGAAGGATGAAAGAGCTGATTCCTCTCACGGCAGAAGAGGAGCGACATAGAACAGGGTGATCACTTTGTCAAGCAGATAACAAAAAAGTCCAAAAAGCCCAAGGGTAAGTGACCTCATTACTCGGACTGTTACGAACAGTATAGCATCCTCTTGGATTCCCAAGATAAAATTTACTTGGCAGAAAGAGATAGGGAAAACTTTGGAAGGCCTAGACCCTTGAAGATCCCATTCAGGCAAAGGAATAGGGACAAGTTCTGTGCCTATCACAACGAGGCCGGCCACGGAACCTCGAATTATTTGGCCCTTAGAGACGCAATTAAAGACTTGATCAGAAGGGGTCGTCTAAGGGAATATGTAGTACAGCTTGCAAGGCAACCGCCCCAGCCTCTTCAATATAGCACCGGCCAAGAACCGGGGGGCTCAGTCTGAGTTATACATTGACAATGTGCTGTAAACTCTGGAACGAATGTAAATACCTCCCTTTTGCCGAAAAGATGAAAACTATTTTCCCTGATGTTATTATCTTTCTCTCTTTACTCTCCCATTTTTTGCTGCCAAGTATTTGCAATATCCGTAGCTTGCATGCAGTCAGTTCCCACAAACCTCATGGAGAATTTCATGCCAACTATGACCTCTAGTCTAGTTGAGGCCCCTCGGAGCTCATTCTGGAGAGGAATTGACAAACACTCATTATGCCGGCACAGCTACGTGCTCGCTGAGGTACGGAGGCACTAAAAAACACTCGCTATGCCAGTGCAGCTGTGTGCTCTCTAAGGTGTGGAGGCATTAAAAAACACTCGCTATGCCAGTGTAGCTACGTGCTCGTTAAGGTGCAGAGGTACTAAAAAATACTTACTATGCCAGCGTAGCTGCGTGCTCGCTGAGGTGTGGAGGCACTAAAAAACACTCGCTATGCCAGTGCAACTGCATGCTCATTGAGGTGCGAAAGCACTAAAAAACACTCGTTGTGCCAGTGTAGCTGCAAGCTCGCTGAGGCATGGAGACACTCAAAATAAACTTACTTGGCCGGTGTAGCTGCATGCTCACTGAGGTGTAGAGGCACTCTTAAACACTTAACACTAGCGTGGCTTTGTGCTCGCTGAAGCAGAAAGAATTGATGAATCGGTTATTTACCTAAGGCAATGAAATTGTTTTACTTCACAGCTCACATGCGACCAACTATTGCAGCTCTCATGCGAAGTTATTTACTTAATCAGCCACAAGATCGGCTAGATTGTGAAATCGCTCTAACTTGTAACTTACTTGCGACTAAATGTTCACAGCTTTCACACTGTCCTCTGACTATGAGCAGATTGCATGGATTGTTCAAACAATGCTTACATAAGGAACAAGGGCAACAAACAGAAATTACAAAAAGGAATTTTATTCAAAGACCTCAACGAGGCAAGGTTACATCAAAAAGCTCTGAATACAAGCTGACCAAAATACAAAAGGGAAAACCTATGACTAAGAGGAAAAGACCGATCACAAAGGGCCGTACTCTAGCTTACTAGAGCCCGTGCGCCATAAGAGCCCTCAAATTTTTTCTTCCAATGCATCCCCGGCGGCAGCATTACAACTCCTTATTTCTCCGACATCCAACTCTTTGTCCGATTCTTGAAGGAAGCTAATCAGGAAGCGCAAGGAGCTTGGCCTACCAAATAATTACCTTATGGTAGTGCCGAGAGGACATAGTTTGAGATTTGTATGAGATCCCTCCATGTTATCGGTGAAGCCGAATCTTTTGAATCCTTTATGCAGCAGACCATACACACCCTGTTGGAAAGCCAGAATGCCGAAAACAATGATGGTTCATCAGGAGACTCCATGGTTTGCTCAGTGTAGTGATAGAAGGGATTTCCTCTCCCTTATATATAGAGCCAAGTCCAGCTCTATCGAAGGATCCAGATCCATTTCCTCAACCATCGTCATTTATTGCCTCGAAAAAGGCTAAGGTTGACCCACCAACAACCACTTGACACATGCCATGAGAGAAATGGCCTAGTGCAGATGAAACGACAATCTCAGAAGAAGACTCTGACTGATCAGATATCGAAGAGTCTCAACTCCCAGCCAGCAAAGCGAGTTGAGAGTTATGCGGCTTATGTTATATGTAAAAATTGGTTCGACCCGGATGAGCCCACGAGCAACCTGAGAGCAATAAAAAGAATAGCTTGAAGGGTATTCAGATCGCCCTGCTATCATCTCGTGTCACGAAGTGACCTCTTCAGCTTGAGCTCATGCGTGATAGAGTGAGCTTGACCTTGTCATCATGAGATACTCACTCCCAGATCGAAAGAGTTGGTGTGCGAGGTGTGACCAGTGACTTGAAGGCTAGCTGAACTGAAGACTATAAGAGACCAAGTTATATCACTCCCAACAGATACTTGGGACCCGCCTACAGAAGACAGTCTGCAATAGCCGTGTAACAGGATTTTGTCTGCCTATTCCGTCTTGTACAATAAATGTTGATGTAACATATTTACTGTATATGTAATTACTATTGTAACCTCATCTCCTCTATAAATATGAGGAAGGAGCCTCTTATAAGGGGGATAATCTTTTATGTAAGCAGAAACTCTGCCAAAATAGAAAGAAGAAAACTTGAGTGCGAAAACTCTATAAAAACACCTTCATCACAATACATTACCGTGGATGTAGGGTCTGGTTGTATCCAGATTTGGTTGAATCATGTTAAAACTCTTGTGTCTCTTTATTATTCTTCCCTTCTTCC
The DNA here is from genome assembly GCA_026873985.1 of Saraca asoca. Lineage (NCBI taxonomy): Eukaryota > Viridiplantae > Streptophyta > Magnoliopsida > Fabales > Fabaceae > Saraca > Saraca asoca. Next base: position 10,836 of record JANHAO010004957.1, on the reverse strand, counting down.
TTATGTATTTTGTTGATTTATTGTGACCGAATCAGTGTACGGTTAGAGATCCCGAAGAGTCTTCTCATTGGCCGAATTTTGGCTCAATACCAAAATCTGATGTCAACAACCTTCTAATTAGCCAGCTTCCCTTTCTTTTTCATTGGACTTTAGCTTAATGAAATCATGTAGACTCCTTCATCTTCTTCCACAAGCTTCCAACTCTCTCTTTACAAGTGAGCTTATCAACTCTTCTTATTATTTTCTCAAATTTTTACTATTAAATCTTCTCTTCTTCCTCCTCAATTTGATAACAAAATCATATTGATTCATTGGGTGAAACTTCATAGATGAATTTTTGAAAATTTTCGCTACTGTTCACATCACTATTCAACCCTTGAATCAACATGGCTTTTCTAATATTTTAGAACTTGAATCTATTAGATATAGCTAGTTTTATTAAATTGAATCAATGATCTAAATATATAACCTTAATTGAAGAGAGAAATCTTTGGAAAAGTTTAGGAGCTAATAGACTTTTCTTTATGTTTTTGAAGAGCATAGACAAATTTGGTGTGTTTAATTGCACCTTTGTATTTCCAGCTAGCAAGGTAAATATTTCTTACCATTTTGTGAATTAATATTTGATTCTTGATTGTGATATGCTAAATAAATGAAGATGGTTGATGAAAATGGGTTATGTGATTGTGAGACATTATTTATGGTTAAATGGTTCGAAAAATAAACTAATTAGTTGATGACTAAAATGAATGGGCTTTGAGTATGTTTGAGCTAATAAAACATGTTCAAATAAGGTGTTATGGTGAGATTTTCCCTTATAAGTAGCTTTCCCTATTTTTCTTTTGTTTGCATGCAAAATCTACTTGTGCGAGTCGAATTGCACCATTTTTAACTAAACCCAAGATTATGCTCGCAGAAACCTAGTAGTTTTTCTTGACCGATTCAAATTGACCTTCCCTGTCTTATTTTTCTAATTCTAATTACGGTTGAAATTAGACTTCCCAAAAGTTTTCAAAATTTAGCGAGCAGACTCGCATTTTAATTACATTTCCTCGAGTCGAACCGAGATTTTCATAAATAAATTTTTCGATTCAAATCATGATCATGCTCATTTTCTCCAATGATTCTAATTGCAATCTTAATCACATTTTCAAAAAATTTCATATTATTTAATTAATGTCTATTTCTCCTAATTTTAGTCTAAATTCCTTAAATTATTTTTATAATGAATCCAAATAACTCAAACATAATAAGAAGAGTTTATAAAAATATGAATCCCAAGTTGGTAACAAGGAATGGAAGCATTATGTATACCAGAGTATCCAATTAATGAATTTATAAACCAACGTGATTATGAGACCAAAAAATATGAAGATAATATTGAATGACTGTAATTGTGGAAATGCAATTACTATGAGTGGCATTATGGTGTAAAGCCTGATGATGTACCCAAAATATTGAATATATGTGATGTTATGATTGTTGTTGGAAATGTAATCATTTGCAATAAATGTTTATTTGGCTTAATGCTTGTTTATGTATAAGAATGGGAATGAATGATTGTATTTATTGTGAATGCCATGATTATATAAAGTGTGATGGCATTTATGAATTTATGAATGGCATGTGTGACACCATGAATGATATTGACATGTGATCATATGAAATTGATGGGGTGTGATGGAGAATTATGAATAGGATCTTGGATCTACGTGTTTTAAATTGATAAGTAGGATAAGGATAGATTGGAGGGATAAGGCTAGGTTTGTGCGAGATAAGGCTGGCTCAGAGTAACAAGGAGATTTATATTCCTGTTATGTAATATTGAATGGCTTGGTATCATTTGAATTGTTGAAAAATATTATTATTTGATTAGATTACAAAGTGAGCTCAAATATTGGTCGACGACTTTGAGAGCCTAACTTGGTACCATGTTCAAAAGTAATATAATGTAAGTTTTATCATATATGAATCTCTAATTGTCAATGATTGCTTATGGAAGATTTGGAGAGAATTAGCCAAACAGATTGGTATGAATACTTGTGTTTGTACATGTTTTGCTGTTTAATGAGTTTATAAGCCTGGTATGTTTTATTCACTGAGCCCTAGACTCATTCTTCTATAGAATTAATTTTTTTAGATTCTTAAGATACTACAAATCCTATTCTAGAAAAGTAAGATGGATAATAATTTTACGAAAATAATAATTGATACCTATACTACCATGATATCGAGTCCGTTAAGAAGTTATCAAATAAACATCCACCATGTTGTCATCTTGAATCTATTAGGATGTGAAGTTTTATATGATATGTAGATTATTCCACTTGAACCATCAAATGTACTGTTAATGATGGCCTTAGAATGGTTTGACTTTGAAAAGTTTGACCATCAAATTAAAATCTATTTTGCTATCTTTTGAGAACATGTAAATAGAAAGGCTGCCACAAGGCTTAGTTATAGTAACTTATGTTTTGGTAATATAATAAGACATAGGTTAAGGTAACTTCTTTTGAATGCCCTTTTTTTAAGTACTTTTGGCAGTTTTGATAGTGGAATCAGGCCCTAGGATGTAGATTTGGTAGTAGTTATACGTTGTAACTGTTAGAGACTTATATACATTTGAGCAAGACTGATATATAGCTTGTTAGGCAGTACTAGTGTAAATTAATTCATATTTGTATATATTTTCTCATGAGTAACCTTATATGTTAAGTTTGCCACAATTTAGTCGCCTTTGTTTTATGATAAGATAACTAATAACTTAAGAAAATGATAATAGGTAGTGATGGTAAAAGGTTGGTAAATATCTAGTGAATGAGTGATATTCATGTTAGTCTTGACTAGGACTTTAGGGTCCTGACACAATCGAATGACAAGATTCTGGTCTTTAGTTGAAAAATCTTCAAAGGAGTGCCCTTGAGATGGTTTGATAGGTTTAAACCATTTTGAAAGATAAAGCAGTTGTCCATCTTGAAGAAATAATGGGTGGAATCCCTCTGCTATTCAAACTTTGAAGAGGAGTTCTTCCAAGTACGAACACTAGTGAGCATGTTTTCAATAAAAACATGATTGGGACATTAAAGAAAATGCACCTAACCCCTAGCTAAATGTTGGGAATGCAAAAAAAAGAAAAAGGAATGACTTTACAGTAGGGATGAGTTGAAGCCAGGAGCTAAGGACTTCGAAGTAGAGGAGGAAGACCTAAGCATTTCAGGTTAACTGCAAGGGACAGATATTTATGGCTTACAAAACATTCTTCTGAAAAGTAGAAAAAGAAGGGCAGACATGAAAACGGTCAACTATATCTCTATAAAACATTATAAAAGAGGAAGTGTCGTAACTGCATGTCTGCTCGTCTACTTGAGCAGGCTCGAAGATAATCTCCTTAGTGGATTCTTTTTGGATTTAGACCTTTTCCAACTCTTGGATCATTTCGGGATCCCATCATTTGGATGAAGCGGCTGTTCACTTAACATCCGCGTGCACATCTCATAAGCTATCAGGGGCAACATCAATTAAATGAATTCGTTCCTGTCCGTGCTTGTTGTGGGATTGATCGACCATGATTGTTTGGAGGACGAAGAGGTAGAATTTGATAAGAGGTTGATAGGGTCATCCAAGGACATGAAGGGAAAAAAGCACAATGACAAAGGCCACCTTCAAAGACAAATAACAATAATTAGAACAAGTGGGGATCAAGGAAGGGAGAGTTGAAAAAAAGGCAATCTGGTATTAGTGGAAGATGTCAATAAAAAGAAGGAAGAGAGGAAAGAGAGAAGAAAAGTCATGTAGGACTAAGCATTGATCTCTTTAGTCTCTTCAGTGAGAGCCAAGAAAAGGCTAGTTAGTGTAGGGTACAACCACTATGAAGAAGTCATCACAACCAACACTTTATAGAAAAATACGGAGATGTAATACAAAGCATTACAAAAGCAAATGTGAGAAGTTTCCTACAAGGCGCTATAATGGCAAGGTCGGAGTCTAGGAGAGGGTTGTTGAAAAAGAAGGTCACAAGCAACAATGACAAGGTTCATGTTGAAAGTGAGGAAGCGAAAATGATTCTCGAGAAGCTAAAAGGTAGGGGGGAGGGGGTTTATAGGAAATGCCAAGAGAATTCAATGATTAGGAAACAATCGAATGAATGGTCTAAATGACGATTTGTATCGTTGAAACGGTCATTCCAAGTCTCGAGACACCAAAATCATTATTATTGACAGCATGATTGGTGGTTGACTTGAAGAACCAAAATGCTGTTAAACAGGTTAGTCGTGTCACTTGTCCATAAGGAATGAGGCAAAGGAATTGTAACCAATTAATTTCACAATTTCTAAATTTCAAGGGATTATCACAGAGTATTCCTATGATCCTATCTAACTCTAAATCTTTATATTGAAAGCACGACTTCTGCAATTTATGGTATCCTAAGGCCAAAAAATTAGTCCTCAAAATACGAGTTACAAGTCACCTAAGAGTCATAGTTATCTTTAGATTTTAGAACAAACGCTATGTTAGTACATGAGTTTTTAGACTTAGACGAAGCAAAATCTACATAGTTAGAGAATCTGCAAAATCTAAGTATTATGGATTCTAGTATATTATGAATAATATTGCAAAGAGAAATCTCCGGAAGAAAACGGCGGAGAAAAATCGAAGGAGTGGGAAAGCCTGCCTTTAGTACAAGAAGCAAAGTGCTAAGATGGAGGATCTGCTGACATAGCTTGAACGGGAGAAGAGGCGCCAAGCCCTTAGAAAATTTTAAACAGTAGGAAAAGGATTCAAAAAGATAGATGATGGCTTTAAATAATCAAAGACTAGACAGCCAAATCTGATGTGTCTAAAGATCAACGATTGGGGCCAATTCATCCAAGAGTATTTAATGAAATAATTATATGTTGTTTACGCGGATGGAGGTATGCGATGATTAGATTTCGACACGTGAAAAGATGGAAAGGAAAGGTAAATGATGGATATTAAATTAAAATATAAATAATCCAAATATTTGTAAGATAATAATGGTGACTCGAAGAACAATCAATCGAGTTTCTCTGTGACTTGCCCATAATTAAGAGTGATTAATTCCTTACATGTAACGATTGACTAGAGATTGTTAGTAGCTGATGACAGTTGTAAACAAGTTGAAGATAGTTCTACTTTTGAAAGTCTTCTGACCATTAAATACTTGTTACATAACCGATCTTGATTGGTTAATCAGTTTTACTTTAATTTTATATATAAAGAAAGGTAAGAATTTAACCTGTTTATGGTTACTTATATTATGAGATATTGTATTATGATTGGCTTATCATTGAAGAGGTTATGATGATCACATCCTCGCAAGGTCATTTGTACAAGTTGCTTGCCACCAGGTTTCGACATTCTTTGTCACAAATCTATTGCTTTCCGATAATGTCTTAGATGAATTTTCATTAGTGTCCTATAAAATTATAAAAGAAACAAAATGATAGAAGTTGTATCATGATGGGAGAAAATCAAAATCACAAAAAAAAAAAAAAATACACAATTAGAACTCGTTCAAATATTGTATGTTTGGATTCTGATGTGATCGTACTGACAGAGTTTGGTTATTCAAGTCTAGGTATGCATTCATAAGGCACCTAGAGTTAATCTTTTCCGCGCTCATGTGTTACTGTAGTTTTTCAAGTCTAGGTATGCCTTTATAGGGCACCATAAGTCAATCCGCGTTCCATGCGTTACTGCCCTGGATGTCTATGTGATAAGACATGCTGCTTGGACCTTGAGTTATTTCTTCATGTATTTACAAACAGAGATGGCTATTATATCTTATTCAGTAGATTTTATCTGATTGATATTTATTTAATTGATCAAATTTAAATTAAATCTAATGGTTTGAGATGGGATTTAATTCATCTATAAAATATCAAATGTCATATTGGGTCTTTTACTATTACATAATAGAAAAATAATATTATTAAATAAACGTGGGATGAAAGATAAATCTATATATACATAGGAGCATTGGTAATTTTTGTAAATATAAAAAAACTTATAACATCAATTTTTATTAAATAATCAATATCTGAATTCAATATAACATTTGATATTAATTTAAGTTAATAAACCGACATATTATTGTAATTATTTAATTTACATTATTTAGATTTAAAATATCTTTAAAATTTATGATTCCTCAACTATTAAAAAATTATATTAATTTCTCAATTAAATTCTTCTTTGATTATATTTTAAAGAATTTTTTATAATTTATAGTCAAATAATTTTTTATAATCTACCAATTGAATTAATGCAAATTGTTTTATACAACTAATTTATTGATATGACAATATTATGATTAATTATCCATTTTCTAATACTACGAAATTACAAAATTCTCTAATTTTCATTTATTTCTTCCATTTTATCAAGACAACAGGAATAGTCAAAATAATTCAAAATAAATTCAATGTGTTTATATTTTGTTATATGTAGAAACGTAGATTAGATGTCAATTTTTTTAACAACTGATATAAATGGATAAAACAATTAAAAAAATGATAGGTATATGAATAATCATAGATTAGACGTTGATTTTTACTTAGGAATCGACATAGATATATAATATTACATGTCAATTTCAACATAAATGAATGACGTTTAAAGTCTCCTTGCATTATAAAAGGCTAATGCATCCCCTTAACTCTCATTAATTGACATATTGCTTACTTGGAAAGATCAGTTTAAAAAATGGGTCGTATGAATTTCAATCCATAACTTAAACATATTTGGAGCGATTGTTTAAGTTTTAGAATGGAATTCATGTGCCCCACTTTTCAAAGTTCTATTCCCAAATAAGTAGCATGTGGGCAGTAGCAATAATTACAGGCATTGTTGCTTAGTATCATTCTACTCAAGCTTGCTTTAAAGGTTTATAGTTTATTTTTTTCTTTTTCTTTCTCTTTTTTATTAGTTTGTGTATAAATGATTAATTTTTGTTTCTTTTTTCCCTTTAAATAAGGCATATGCATTGATCCTTTAAACAAAAGGATGATGAGTGCACTTGATGTGTCTATGTTATCTTGTAGATTGTCTTTGATGTATGTGTTTTGTTTTGTTATTACAAGCAATCCTAGAAGTTTTAATAATTTAATGTTGGTTTGTTGTAAGCAACCCGTATGCTTGATTCAATAATGATGTTTTTGTTGCAAGTAATGGCATAGCACAGAGTTTTAACAATAATGTTGTTTTATTGCATGCTTTTCTAGCAGAAGTAACTTCTAGAGCTGGACTTTTCATTTAACATTTTCCTTCTATCTTGTCCCAATGCTCTTTCTTATACTTTTGTAAAAATGTAACTTGGTGTAGGTTTTTGTCCCAATGTTCTTTCTGATGTTTGTGTAAAAAAAAGTAATTTGGAACAAGTTTTTGTAATATAATAAAAAAATTAATAGAAACGACATTAATTTTTTAACACATACCGACACCTCTAATACAATCCAAAGAATTATAGCTAGTACATTTTCCTTCTATCTTGTCCCAATGCTCTTTCTTATGCTTCCATAAAAATGTAACTTTACCACATTTTCCTTCTATCTTGTCCTAATGCTCTTTCTTATGCTTCTTTAAAAATGTAACTTGTTGCAAGTTTCTGTTGAAATTTTCTTTTTGATATTTTAGTAAAAAAAAAAAAAAGGTAATTTGGAGCAGGTTTCTATAATTTAATGAAAAATATAATAGAAATGACCTTTTTAACACAAATCTATGTCTTTAATAGAACTTGAAGAATTATAGCTAACAGTAGGTTTCTATAAATATATAGCTTGCACTAGGTTTTTGCTTTTTTTTTTTAAATAATAGCAAAGATGTTAATTTTTTTAAATAAAACTTGATCTCTTTAACACAATTCGAAGAAATTTTGAAGTAATTAAATATTATTTAATGTATAAAATAATTCAATTATTAAAATATTATTTAATGAAAAATAATTCAAGTATTTAAATATTATTTAATTGACAAAATTTTTCATAAAATAGTTAGCCTTGGATAAATTATGTGTGAAAATATAATAATATTATTATCCAAAAAATAAAATAAAAAACTTAATTAAAAATTTAAATTGTATAATCTCATAAATATGTTGAAAATTAATACATAGATTATAGTAAAGAACCAATGTATAAATAGAATGAAAAAAAAAATTCAAAGCAAGAATAATATGAAGCAATGATGGTATTTTTATAAATATGATGAAAATGAATACGTCAATTTTTATAAATAACCAATGTCTTAAGTTTATATGTTGTTTTTTAATGACAACCAATGTAGATGCATGAGAATGGATGTTAGTTTCTTCTTAATAATTGACATCTAAAGTCTAGGCATTTTACATATCAAGTTAGTTCTTTCCCTTACTTTCATTTGCTTTTCCCTTTCTAAAACATTTACCTAATATCATTCTCAAACCTTTGCTACTATCTTCTTTGTTGTTTTCAATTATCTTCGATGTCTTGGATCATTGCATTTTAAGTCCATCTTTGATTGAGGTATGGAACTTTGTTCTTCTAACACTATATTCATTTCTTTCTTGCCAAGTTATGTCGATTTTTTTTTTCTGCTTTGTACTTTGTTAATGGTTTGTATTTTTAGGGTTTGGTTTTTTTCCTCTTTTGTTTCTTAGTTTAATTATCAAAAATGTTTTTTAATTAGGGTTTATTTTTTGGCCTGAAGGATGTATTGTTGAAGGCTACATAGTTGAAGATGTTGTTGAGTTCTGCTGGGAATTCTTATCAAATATAGAAGCTATCAAAGTTCCTAAGTCTTGTCATGAGGGAAAAATTACAGGTAAGGTTATATTGGGGACCCAAGTGGTGGGAATCACTCATAAAATATGGTTACAAGCATATCTTTACATCCTGCATAATAGTGAAGAAGTGGAGCCTTACTTGGACAAGCATATGACCCTTATAAGAGAGCATAATCATGGAAAGAGTGAATAGTAAGTATAAGCTAAACACAACCATTCTTTCTTCACTTAATTCCATAATCGAGTTCATTTTTGGTTAGCATAAACAAATGTTTCTAAGACTATAAGATGGTTAGCCCATAAGCCTCACATGGAGGTCTTATCTCATCATGGATATGACAACAATTGGTATTCTTTCTACACAAAGGGACATGATGACAGGAGCACTATGCAAAATAATAGGGTTACTTTTGGTAGCTCAGTCAATGCATGTTTCTAGTTCTAAAGATAAAAATCTTGTATACGAGAATATGTCATATTACAAGGTCATTGAAGACATATAGGAGCTTGACTACATTAAATTCAAGGTGCTAGTATTTCAATTTAAATGGTTTGAGAATAACAACAACATCTAAGTTAATGAGTTAGGTTTCACATTGGTGGATCTTAAGAGGAACGGTCATATGGGGGAGCCGTTCATAATGGCATCCTAAGCAAAATAAGTTTTTTATATCATAGACCCAATTGATAAGAAGTGATATATAGTTCTTCAAGAGAAAAGACATATTATTGATGATGGGGATGAAGAAGAGATAAGTAATGATATTAAGGAGTACTGGGTTTCTAGGTAGCAAGCACAGCAGAAAATTAAATTTTTTTTGAAACCCACCAAGGATTCATGCGCAAAACATAAATCAGTTGATCCAGAAAATACCTTATTGTGTTGCTTTTTTATGCAGGCAGCAACACAGATTGATGTATCTTTGTCTCTTGTGATGTTGTAGTTTGATGCAAAGTTGTGGGATGATGTAGAATCACGAACACAGATTTGCGGGTTAATATAGAATCATGAATACAGATTAACAAATCTGTGTCTTTACGACATCCACACACGAGCAAGATGCGTGAATCAAGATCAAGAACCATTCTTGAATCTTTATAGTAAAATGCAGGACATCTTGAAACTATTCAGGATATTTAAATGTTAAAATCATGACATCCTAGAACCCTTTGAGATTCTTAAATGTTAAACGCAGGACATCCCAGAACTTTTTTGGATTCTTAAACATTAAATGTAGAAGTACCATTACCGCACATGCATGTTTCAGAACAATTCTAGAACACGTTTCAGGAATGATTTCAAAACCATCCAATAAACGTCATCCATATTTCTTGTTCGATTTTAGAAATGTTAACCTTCTTTGTTTTAGAATTGCATTATGTTATCCCATAATCCCGCAAATTAAACAAAGAATCACATAAACTAATTTATATTTTGCATAAGTGGCTTTGATACCACTGCTGGGTTTCTAGGCAGCAAGCACAGTGGAAAATTAAATTTTTTTTGAAAGCCACTAAGGATCCATGCACAAAACATAAATCAGTTGGTCCAGAAAATGCCTTATTGCGTTGCATTTTTTATGCAGGCAGTAACATAGATTGATGTATCTTCGTCTCTTGTGATGTTGCGGTTTGATGCAAGGTTGTGGGATGATGTAGAATCATGAACATAGATTTACGGGTTAATCAGAATCACAAACACAGATTAACAAATCTGTGTCTCTAAGGTATCCACACATGAGCAAGACAAAACTCTGATCACCCAGATGGAACTGCCTCTCTTACTATGTCTCTACTAGAAGACGGCTCTTTCTCTAATTTTCTAGGAACACTCAATTATTTTTTTGATAGAAAACTATTTCTATTTGGCTGCTACACTAATCCCTAAACATTATATTTATAATTCTAGGGTTTAGTGAGAAAAGGCCTAGGTCCAGTCCAACTGATAGTCCTAGTCCTAGGCCAACTGAGAGTCCTAGTCTAATAGAAAGTGTGGAAAGGCTTTTAGGCTTAAGTTATTGAATTAGTCTAACTAATTTTAATAATTAAGCCCA
>JANHAO010004956.1:0-23379 GCA_026873985.1 Saraca asoca | reverse complement strand
CATTTATGAGCTAGGTCAACAGTTAATTTTACCAAACACTTCTAATACAATCAGCTAGCTTATCAGCTTTCAGCTAACAGCTAGCTTATCAGCTATCAGCTAGCTTTTCAGCTACTTACGCCAAACAGACTCTTAATGTAAAAATGAAATCCAATCTAATCAATCAGCTTCACTTGCTTGTTGCGTCTTCTTCTGTCGTTATATCTTACAAGAAAATTGAAACTACCGCATTAATTTCCTCAGACAATGAGATATCCAGGAGAATCCTTGTGAGATATGCATGTGCTGTAGAGGAGTAAGATTTCTCATCCGAAAGTTACCCCAAACAGCATTGTTCATTCACTAATAATATTTTCTTCTAAACTATATAGCAGGTATTTATTTATTTTATTTGAATACTCCATTAAGTTTATAATTATTTAGTTGAAATTTTATTACATTTTGTTAAATTTAGATTTAGAATTTTAATTTGAGTTAAGTAATGAGTTAAATTTCTTAGGTTATTGAAATTTATTACATTTTAATTCAAATTTTAAATCGAATCAATTTTTAGTTAATTTTAAGTTTGATTCGAAAATTTTAGTCAACAATTGAGTTTCAAGCAGACTTGCATGACTCATATTTATCCGATTCCTACACTATGGTAAAAAATAGATAGATTTGTTATTAACTTCTATTTTTCTGTTGAATAATATATGTTGTTTTTTTTTATCGCTTTAACAATTTATTAGAGATCAGAAAGAAAAAAAAATTAATTCATTTTCTTTTTACGTGGAGTGACAAATTACTTAAAACATACACTAATATATATCATATATGGTTATTGAAAAATTATTAAATGTCTTTTACATATAATGGATTTATATTTCATGCCTTAATTATGTGGTTATATGTACACTAGCGACACATGAAATATTGTCATGCATCCCTTTTTTTTTTCATATTTATGTGATCTTATTGTCCTTAAAAAAGAAAAAAGAAAAAAGACGCTTAATACTGTGTCATGCGCGGTTGATGTAAATTTACTTTGTTGTATGAAACATCTTAAACAATAATAATAACTTTGCGGTTTTTCTTATCCATAATTTTAGTGCACAGTAATATTTGATAAAAAAAATGTATCTTTTAATCTTCATTTCATGAGTTATTTTTATAGTAAGAGTAAATAATCCACTAAGTTGACACACATACACGTCTGAGATTTAATATGGGATGCAATGGAAGGTAAAACTTTCTAGGAGATATCAAATTTTACTTGAACCAAAGACTCTACTTCATTACGTAAGTTTAAATCTAAGGGGTCATTTGGTTCAATATGTAGAAACAAAAATACAATGAAATCAAGTAAGGAAAAATAAGAGTAATCATAACTGTTATCTTTTAATTTGTTTACTTTAGATAAGGAATGAAATCAAATTGTTTATAATTCTTTCCTTACTGGTTTGGTTGGGTGATGATCAACTGTTGACGTCAGATTTCGATTCTGATCCAAACTCCAGTCAACATTCTTTTGAGATCTCAAGTTATTAACTGGTTCTCAAATAAGAAATTAGCAGAACAAGCAAGAAGGGAAGGAAGAGCAGTAGGGAAACACAAGGTTTTTAACATGATTCGATCAAATTCAGATAGTACAAGACCCTACGTCTATGGTAGTGTATTGATTGGAAAATATTTCTAGAGTTTCGATATCCAGGCCTCCTCCTCCTTTACAGTTCATCTCCTTCCTGTATTTATAGAGGAGAGGAGGTTACAATTGTAATTTTATATACAATAAATCTATTACATCAGTATTTAATGTATAAGACTTGAACAGATAGACTAAATCTTGAAATTCGGCTACTGCAGATTACCTCTTGTAGGTGGGCCTTGTGTGTTTGCTGAGCAGAGTGTAATTTTGATCTTCTATCTAGCAAGCACTTAGGTCACAAATCGCACCTCGCTAGCCAGATTCCTTGGTCTGGGGAAGTGTCAGCTCCTTCACGATGATGAGGTCAAACTCATTTTGTCAAGGACAAGCTTGAGCTGAGGAGGCCGCTCTGTGACACAAACTAAAGACATAACGTTTTGAGTGCTCTTTGCACTGGGTCTTTGTCGTGCTCGGCTCATTTACTAACCCTTCAAATATGATTTGGATTTCTCATAAAATATAAGCCCTTCAACTCTCAGCTCGCTTCGTAGGCTAGGAGTTGAGACTTTTCAGCTACTATTCGATCAAAGTTTTCTCTGAGACTGTTGTTTCATCTATTCTAGGCTATGCTTCTGATGGCACGTGTGGTTTTACCTCGTTGAGCCTTTTTAATGAATAAGGTTTCCTTTTGCGATCCCAATGTTCTATCTTTATTTTTCCCGCGTTTGCAATAATGCAAACTTTCATGGCTTGCACGATAAGCTTTAGATAGCCAATCGGCCCAACATTTTTGAACACAATAGTCATAGACAATGCTCCTTACATATGTTGCACGAACCATCTGTGTAAGAACTGTACATGATCGAGGGTCACATGAAAGCTACGAATAATTAACCGCATGCAAGCTGCAAACTAAAGTAATGTTATAAACAATATTATTTGCCTTAGACAAGTGATTAAGTAATCAATTCCTCATGCTTTAATGAGCATATAGCTATGCTAGCACTGAGTGTTTAAGAGTGCCTCCACACCTCAGCAAGCATGCATCTATGTTGGTTAAGTGAGTTTATTTTAAGCGTCTCCACACCTCAGCGAGCACGCAGCTATGCTAGTTAAGTGAGTTTATTTTGAGCATCTCCATGCCTCAGCAAGCACACAGCTACGTTGGTTAAGTGTTCGTCAATTCATCTCCAGAATGAGCTTTGGGGAGCCCCAACCAGGCTAATGGCCATAATTGGCACAAAAGTTACCTAAGAAATTAAAAGGAGTTGACTGCATGTAAGTTGCAAAAAACGTTAATACTTAATAGCAAAGGGCAGAATAAAGAGATCAAGCCGGTCGATGAACAACAAAGCAGAAGAAAGTATTTACATTTATTCTTTTCAAGGTACACTATCAATGTATGACTTGAACCGAGCCCCTTGGCTCTTAGCCAGCACTTCGTTAGGGGAATTGGGGCTGGTACCCCATAGAACATGCTATGTATTCCTTTAGACAACCCCTTCTAATCAAGTTTTTAATTGTATCCTTGAGAGCCTAATAGTTTGTAGTGCCGTGGACAACTTCATTATGATAAGCACAGAACTCTTTGTGATTTCTTTGCCTATAAGGGATCCTAGAAGGCAAAGGTGTCCGAAAGTATTTTTTGTCCCTTTCCACCACATAAATCCTATCTTGGCAGTTTGACAGGACATTGTACTGCTCACGACGGTCCAAATGCTGAGGTCGCTCACTTTCAGGCCCTTTGGACTTCTTCGCAGTGCATTCGGCAGAGTGGTGATCCTGGTCCATATTGCCCCTCTTCTAACCATGGGGGGAATCGACCTTTTCATTCTTCTTATCAGGTATTTTTGAGCTAAAGGTCTCCTCCCATTTGATCTACTTAGGAGCTCACTCATAGAACTCGGTGAGATTTTTCACCAGAGACTTGTACAGACTCTTGTACAACTTTATATTTTTGTGGAGTCTTGAAGAGATTGTTGCCAGCATGGATTCTTCAGATGGATTTTCCATTGAATTGGCTTTGAGCCTGAACCTAGCAATGTAGTTCTTCAGTGACTCATGCTTAAGCTAAAAGACCATGACGAGATGATAGGGGGCATAAGTTGCCTTTTCAGTGCTCGATACTGGCCAATGAATTTCTGTTGGCAATCTTCCCAACTACAAATTGAGTGAATGGGGAGGCTTCTAAACTAAGCTTGAGGTACACCTCCCAACGTGGTCGGAAACACTCGACACTTGATCAAAGGATCGATTATTTGTAAGTCCATTTGAATATTGAACGCCTCGAGATGATTATATGGATCAGAGTCCCCATTGTATAGTAGAATTGCAGGGATCTTAAGCTTGAGAGGGAGAGCTTGGGTCTCGATCTCCTTTGAGAGTAGTGACCATTCTTCGTAGCGAGCTCAATTACTAGGAGCTCAAAGATGTTCCTCTGGCTGGGTTATTTTCTAAAATAATTTCATGACTAATGGGTCTTGTACTCTAGATTGTTGGCTAGGGGATTGTTGAAGTCTTTGATCCTCATGGTTGCGAGAATTGCGGCTTGGAGGTCGCCCTTGCGAGCAGCAAGCTAGAGAATTCCCTAGGTTAGAATCGCCCGAATGTCCAACTTGTTGTTACTGGAGAACATTGACAGGTGGTAAGGCTTCGGGCTGTCTCTGCACACCCTGCGCTAACATTATAACTACTTTGATGAGTTCTCCCAACATGTTTTCCAATCTTTGCTGACGTTGGAGTGAAATCTACACTCCATTGGTGCCATTGGTAGTGGCAATTGGTTGAACAGAACTGGCTAGGGGGAAGCCAATGGTTGCACCAATGACGGGAGTGGTGGAAGAATCTGTTGTTAAGACATGTGCTTCTGGAGGGTTTAGCTGTGCATTAGAAGTTGTGGTGGCTCTTCCCTTAGCCATTGTGGCAAGAAACGAACTAGAACAAGTGAAATTCCCACAGACAGTGCCAAAAATGTTGATGTCAGATTTCGATTTTGATCCAAAATCTGACCAATGAGGGATTCTTTTGGGATCTCAAGCTGTTAACTAGTTCTCAAACAGGAAATCAGCAGAATAAGCAAAAAAGGAATGAAGAGCAGCAAGGAAACACAAGATTTTTAACGTGATTCAGCCAAATCTAGACGGTACTGGACCCTATGTCCACGATAGTGTATTGATCGAAAAATATTTCTACAGAGTTTTGGTATCTAGGCCTCCTCCTCTTTTACAGTTCATTTCCTTCCTATATTTATAGAGAAGAAAAGGCTACAATTATAATTTTATATACAGTAAATCTATTACATCAGTATTTAATGTGCAAGACAGACAGACTAAATCCTGAAATTCGACTATTACAGATTGCCTCTTGTAGGTGGGCCCTGCGTGTTTACTAGGTATAGTGTGATTTTGATCTTCTGTCTAGCAAGCACTCAGGTCATAGATCACACCTTGCTAGCCAGATTCCTTGGTCTGGGGAAGGGTCGATTCCTTCGCGATAATGAGGTTAAGCTCACTTTGTCAAGAACGAGCTCGAGTTGAGGAGGTCACTCTACGACATGAACTAGAGGCATAGCACTCTGAGTGCTCTTCGCACTGAGTCTTTGTCGTGCTCAGGTCGTTTACTAACCCTTCAAACATGATTCAGATTTCTCATATAACATCAACAGTAATAGATGGTGATCAATGACAGTAGATAATAATGAATGATGATCAACAGCGGTGGGTGCTAGTCGGAAATGATCAACAGTGGTAAGTAAAGATGAGCAATAGTCAATGACAATAAATGAAGGTAGTTAATGGTCAAGAGCTGTAAGAAAAGATAAGCGTCGTCAATTGTAATAAGTGATGATGGATAAAGTCAACAACTATAATGATGATAAGTAGTAGTCAAAGATGATGGATAATAGTCAATGTTGGTGGGCAATAGTCAATGAAAATAGATAGGAATGAGTTTTCGTCAATAATAATAAGTGACGATGAATAGTAATCAATAGTGATACATCAATGATAATTGTAGCAGTGGATCATAGTCAATAGTAATAAATAATAGTAAAGTGAGATAGTAGAAATTTCATGAAATGAGATAATAAAAGAGAAAAAGAAATATTTTTTTATCTAGTAAGTAATATAATCTGAATTTGGATGGGAGAAAGAGATTTTAGAACTATGTACCACTGACATAACAATGACAGGAATGGACAAAGGAGGCTGGATAAACAGTGCACCAGTCATTTGAGAAGGCCCGTGACCGTCTATAGCTTGCAGTGAAGAGTACAAACGCTTGGCCCATTTTTAATGCATCTGTTGCTTTTTCATAGCTAATCGTCTTTCCATCTCTTATCTTTACCTTTGGAATCCTCTGCTTGAAATTCTTTTCCCTTATAAACTACATTTGTAATTCAAGGGTTATGCTAGGTAGGGATGCAAAAAAATTTGTATAAAGTATTTTTATAATTTTTGTAAATTTTATATATTTTTGAATTAAAAGCTGTATTATCTTTATGAGGGATTAAAGAAAATATTTTAATGCAATTTTAATTAAAATATGAAAGACTATAAAAACCTGGATTCGCCAAAGAACATCAGGACCAGCCTTGATTTGATGACGATTATTGTAAAAGTGAATACGAGCAGCTTCAACTTCTGCAAGTTCTTCTGGAGAATATTGAGCATTAGCTTCAAACCCCCATATCTGCCTTCCCAAGAAATCGTTAGTGCTATAAATGTAAGGATCTTTCCCACCTTCTGCTATCTTCAGCCACCATATTATTACTTCAATATGTCTTTTATTATATAAAAAGGAAAAAAAAAAGAGATTATGTATTTGATTATTAAAAAGAAAAAAAAAACTTCTTTTTTGCCAAGAAATGCTGAATAATATAAAACCAAAAATAAAGGCCGTTTATTTATTGTTTTTCTATTTGAATCGACCAAGGTTAAATTCGTCTTCATCAGAAGTTTTAGTGCATCAAAAGAGAAAGAAAAAAAAAATTTGTATGAGTGCTAGCAACAGTGTGCTTCCTTGAATTTTATGAAATTTTTTCCTCTAAATAATAGTTACAATAATAATTAATACTCAAAAAAATTTTAAATTAAAAAAATCAATTAATTCACTATACAAAAAATCCTTAAAATAGTGATCATTACGTAGCGTATATAGTGGTAATTACGTATCGTATATAATGGCATTCTGAACCGCTACAAAGTAAAATGGCAGCAATTATGATAACCGTCAAAAAGTATGGTACCGAGTTGACATTAACAACGATTAAAAAGAACAACTAGAAATTGCGATTACTAAACCGCTGCTATTTTTTCTAGAAGTTTGCAATTTAATTTAGTGACGATTTATTTAACTGCAGTAATATTTTTTTATAAAAATTTATAATTTAATTTAGCGATGATTAAACAACCATTACTATTTGGCAAATTATACCAGAATGTAAGGCATCCATATGTAATATTGCCTGTATATCTACAACAACAAAATTTTATATTTGGTAGCAAATAAATATTTGGCAGAAAACAAACAACTTTTACACAACAAACAAATATACAGTTAACATAGTTGGAATAATAGATTTGACCAACTTTTATATATAATATTTATTGCTCAGCAAGTGGTTGACCAGACAAATAGAGTGGAATGCACCCATCTATGGACTTGATGTAGTTCATAATGACTTGGTCAGCAATTGCTTTTTATTTTGATATAGCTTTGATTTAAGCCTATGAATTTCTTGGTTCATAGCATTGGAGCTCAATAAACAGCTACCACCTCCTCTTTGAGAATTGCTCCCAAACACATTAGTGGGACAAACACTCATGCCTAGTCCTTGGACATGACTTTCCAAACACTTGCCCAAGAGCATTGTCTGGGAAAATTATTAATAGCTGTATTTGGTCCGCTTGGCTCGAGACTTCTTGCAATTTTTCATAAGTCAACAACAAAATATAGGTATCAATATCAACTGATTACTATTTTGAAAGTAATAAAGTTTTCAACTAACACTTACCCCTATACTCTTTGCCTCATCGTTCACGTACGAGTCATCACATCTCCTATGGACAGCATCCCATAACAAGGACACATTATTCTCCTTTTGACAGATTGTCATTGAAATGCGAAATCCAAGAACTTATTCAATCCTTCCTTATACTCATCTGTATTCCTTGACAAACTAATCCATAATTTATCCATATCTATAGTCTTACAACACACACAAGGCACTTTTAGAGGTGAAAAGAGGAGCCATAATGGCTACCTTATCAGGACTAGTAAATATTCTTATTTCTTAACAAAATCAAAATTTTTTAATAGCAATATTTAAGCAAAAATATAAAAAAAAGAAAAGCCAATATACCTGGTTAAAAGAAAGGAGGCTATAGTATTTGTCGAAATTAGTAAAGGCACAATTAAGGATGGCAACGAGTCAAGTTCGGGTGAGTATATCAATATTCATACCCGTACACGTCAGAAAATTTTATACCTATATCCTACCTGTACTCATGAACACTGTAGCAAGTTTGGGTATAGGTTTGTACAAAAAAAATTTCTAAATTACAACTTGACCTCATGAACTTTTCACTAACTTCAAATAGGTACTTACTAAGAATATGAAATTATATTATGATTCCAACGAAAAATATCAAAATTCTACTTCAGTCCCTCAATTAGCAATTTTTTTTAGGTATTACATATACTACTCAAAATGACATCGTTTTGAGTAGTATTTATATATAAAAAATATTTTTTTATTTAAATGAATAAACAAGTATGGGTATGAATATTTTCTCATACCTGTACTTTATCCATACTCTTACAACATGCCTATCAGTGAACTATTTATCTCATACCCATACCCGCTCATCACGAGCAGATATCCATGGGTAAACGGATATGCAGGTAAAATTATCATCCATATGTACAATATACATGTAAAGTAGAAATTAAGGCCAAATATGAACATAAACCAGAAATTGAGGCTGAATAAGAATAAAGGAAATTTTATAGATACAATATGAATCAAACAAATGAGGAGTATTATGCCAAACCAGAAATATTATACCTATGATGTCATTACCAAATGCTTCTTAAGTCAACGTTAAGCCACTGCAAATATCAGGCCATATTAGAATTACTACTCTTATGTTTATTTTCTTTTCACATAGAACAACTATTCATACGAGTAATCTTCTGTGCATATTAGAATTACTAGTCTATTAATATAAACGCTTGTCTAATCTGTAGCTACATAATTTGTGTGCCTCCATTGTCGATATTTTATAAGGATCATCACAAATATAATTATGAGAAAAACTATCAGCAAGAAGCATGTAAACAAAATTAGTAAAGTTGTATACCAGTAGTTCAATCACATATGACAAAATCTAATCGAATAAATTCACAAAAAAAAAAAAAAAATCAAGAACAAACAGGATTAGATCATAAGAGAACAATTTTTTCCAGCATAAATTAAAATGAATACTCCCTAAAGCACAAGAAGTCAAGGACGAACTGAGGATAGCATTCTTAGTTGTAACATGTTTGCCTGTATAAGTTAGCATTCATACATGTGTTTCAGTAGCCTAGGAGCTAAAGCTAGGTTATCTAGCATGCAGGAAGCAAGAGTATTTAGCAACACCAAATGGACAGCAGAAAACTCGGCAATTGAAGTATGAAGACACCTCAAACTCCAAAAAAAAAAAAAAGAACTCTGAAATTTGGGAGAAACAACCCTTATCTGAACCTTTCATATTGACAGAAATCCTCAATAGGGTCTTTATGATTGAAGAGGTCAAGTTCTTCCCCAATTATGCACACCATGTGGCTACTAGTGATCATGCTGGAGATATCCTCAAGAGGGTCTATATGATCCCAGAAGAACGAGTTCACATTATTCTCAATGGCATGGACGAAGAGGTTTTCAAGCGAAATACTTCTAGGGGCAAGGAATTCAAGAGGCAGCTTGGCATTCCTGATTCTAAGACATTGGTGATAGGATTGGCTGGGAGGCTGGTCAAGGACAAAGGGCATCCTTTTTGCTACACTGTGGTCCATCTAATTCTTCTTACTGCATTGTGGTCCATCTAATTCTTCTTACTGTTTCTTTCAGTTTCGAATTTCAATGGTTGTCCTAAGCAACCAGGATCAAATATCTCTAATTGTGCTAAGGAAAACAGATTGGGATTGCTCTGCTTTCTCTCTGCCTCTGGATTGAGACAGTAAAGAAAATAAAAATCTCCCACCACTGATTTGATCATACACGGACATCTCAAGATAATATTTCCATTTGATTTAGTTTTTTTTTGCTGCCCAAGATTATATCTTTCTACTGAAACGTTACCTCACTTGTAAAGATATCATTGTCTAAGCAAAGAAATTGACTACTTTTCTTTGGGCATTAATGCATTATTTCTACTTTGTTTAGTGATGTTTTGCTTTTCTGATTGGTTTAGGGCACAAAACAAAAATGCAGTAAGTGCAACCAAACATTTCTCTACCTATTGTTTGGTTTTTTGATGTGCTGCAAATGCTCTGACGGAGACTTGACAGTCAATCTTGATTTGAAAGAGCAATCAAGTTTCCTGCTTCAGGTGATTACATGGTCTCCTCCATTGAAGCTCCTCTGAATAGAACTAAATCTCTCAAGGCCAGGTACACTTTAATCTTAATTTCTTAATTTACTGCCCTTTTGTTTACTAGTTGTCCTTTCTCATTTATCTGTGCATGGATGAAATGGATTAGAGCTGATTTTGACAAATCACATTCTTACTTTATCCTGGTAAAGAAACTTTATTTATATTATGAAATCACTAAAGTAGCACGATTAAGTGGGCCAATTGTAATATTGCATTGGTTATTTATGATTGAGATAAAAGGCTAATAATCCAATTCTAGTTTCTAAGATTCATATGCTCCCCAAACTGCTGGTTTGAAGAGACACACACACTCATATGTATATGCAAGAACCAAACTTGACAAAAAAAAAAAAAAAAGTCCACAACAATGTAGTTCAGACCAGGCTTTCTATGATCTCTAACTTCTTAAACTTGTCTTCCTACTATTAGCCTACTTATAATTTCCTTCAGTTAAATGACACTCTTGATGCCAAAAAGTGACATGGGTAACAATTAAAATGTAGATAACGGTTGATGTGGTGTTTATTCAGACTTATATGAATGAGAGTTTCCATTCAATATGATCATTGGGATGCACAAACATATAAAAGATGTAGGAGATATGCAGGACAACCCTTTTTCTGCATTACCATTCACATCATACATAAAGGCTTGGAAAAAAGATTGCTATCTAAAGTACAATGGTATTAATGCTTAGTACCCTACTTCAATGGTTAAGGTGTAATCATAATTAGTAAAGTAAGAATTAGGCAAATGCTTCACAAACCAACGAGTTTGTCAATTTATATTTAAAAAACTTAAAAGCAGTCACAAAGCTCAACTCAGCCATATTAGATTCTAAGCTCAACTCTTAAGTTATTTGAGGATAGCATACAGATCAAGTCATTAGTCTCTGCATTAGAACTATATGATGGCAATTTTTTAGTTGGGTCTAGTAGATCATATGAAGTTTATATGAATGTCTTCCTGTCTAATTAAACACGTCAATGTAATGTTATGTATCCTGTCTCACATCCGATACTAGTTCGCCTTAATCATATTTTTTTTTGCCATCCATCTGAAGATGTTGGTCCTGAGGCCAATTGAGGCATTTTATTTACTCTTAGAGGTGAGACTGAGAGAGATATAAGTTTAAGATTGAGTTTCACATTTTGTAGGATTTATATATATATATATATATATATATATGTAAGATTCTTATAGAATAAATAAATTCACCTAATAATAGAAGAAAATTGATTTTTATAGTATAATCCTTTTTTCTTTTTTTTGTAGTTTCGGGGAAGAATGACTGCTGTCACTGCCATCGTCTGTCGCTATTGTCAAAGTGGTTGAGCTAAGCGATGAAGACCTGAAGGCAAGTAGCTAGGTTTTCTAAGTGGTTTGCCAGTCTACATGAGTGAGTCACCAGGGCAAGTTTTCGTTTTTGCAGAAAGGGAGGGCTTTTGAGTTTGCTGGGTTGATGGGATGACGAGGAGAAGTGTTATGTATGGATTTCAATTTTTAATATAACGACGATTATCATTTAAGCCACCGCTATTATTAAATATGGCGGTGCTTTAAGATATTAGTGTCGTTATTTTTAAAAATTTATTAAAATATAACGACGGTTATAATTTAAACTGCTATTATTATTAAATATAATAACGATTTAAGTTATAATTGTTGTTAATTTTAAAAATTTATTAAAACATAACGATGATTAAATAAATCACTACTATAAATAATTTTAGAGGCAATTTATATAATTACCATTAAGTAGTATCATTGTTTGTAGCGATTTTATCTCAAATATCAATGAACAACCACATTGCCTTGAATATCAATTATGAATGGAAAACATGCATAGCAGGTGAAAATACAAGAATTTACATACATATAAAGTACATTAAAGTACTAATAAAGTAATAGATTATGAATCACGTAAATATAATAAAGATTATATATATAGATATAGATATAGAGTAAGAGAGGGGGTACCTTAGAACCAGGGAGCGTCTAAGGAAGATCTCAATTGCAGTGTTGCCAGCAAATTTTCCTTTTCCTTTTGAAGTTGGAAGTTTATGTCAAGGGCACGGCATTTATGAGATCCTGAGGCCTGGATTAATTAATGAGAGAAGTTCTACCTCCAATCTAACAATGCCGACAAATCAACTGTTGAGATTCTTAATTGTGAAAGTATTTCGATCGACTGGTATCTTGATCACGTGGAAAATATTTTAATTATTAAATTTGAAAATAAATATTTAAGACATTCCTATCTTGAATATATGAATATTATTATAATTATTAAATTTGAGAGTAAATAATTAAACGGCTTAAATGTGTGAATAGGGACATTTTGCAAGTTTTTATATTTTCAGTATTTATTCAATGGAAACACATGGAAATTTGTGATGCCATCAGATTGGCTGGGTTGCATTAAATGCATGGTCACCAAGTGAGGGCATCTCATGCATATCAAACCACACACTATGTGCATCTCATATATATCACTAATTTACTAAGTTTACACCTTATTTCATATGTAATTAATTAAAATAGTGAATTAAATTAAAATTGTATGTGAATCATCTATATAATAAATTTTTTTAACTAACAGTAGAGTTTGAGAAAAGTTTATCTTTACAAAAATTTAGGCAATGATAAAAGATAAATTGAAAACCCTCACAAGGACATATTGAATTAGACGTCAGATGTAACGAATGACAATTTATTTGTTAGGTTCATTAAAGAGTAGTCCTAGAAACAAGTAGACACTTTTGGAGGTTCATACCAAAAAAGAACTTTAGTAGTCATCGGTCACTGTTGATCCATTTATGGTGTATACAGGAAGAAGAAAAAGAAAAAAGATACACCCACATTCGATTTTGAACATGGTTATTATATAATTACTAATAGAACAGTGAATCTCACAGACAAATTTATAAGGAGTTACGGAAGTCTTGACCCTACGTTAAGACACAATTTTATAAATTCTTTATAAAATTTAAGATAAAATAAATTGTGAGTCGCTCCTTAATCGCCTCAAATTTGTTTATAATTTATTTTCTTTAAATTTTGACAATTGTAATTGATGAGCTATTCTTTCTTTATTGTTTTAAAATTTATAAATTATTTTATTACTTAAAATTAATACATCTTCTTTTAGAATAAGATTATACTAATTTTAATATATTTTTAAATAATTTTTTATATATTGATATAAATCATAAATTATTAATTTTTACATATTATATTATATATCTTATTTTTTTAAAATGATATTTGTATTTAAATGTATATGCTTACTTATTTTGATTATAGAAATTATACTAGCCAACCCATTGAGTTATTAGTCTATATTAAATTTTATCAAGTATGTACTGAGTATATTTTTTTAGATAAAAAATAAATGAGTACGGCATTATCCTTTTTATATTGACTAGCTAATCTAGCTATAATATATAATTGTAAAATTTACTTGTTTTTTATATAATAAAAATGTCAATTATCTATTTAAGATATTTAAGGAAGAATAACACTCCTTGTGGACATTATGACTATTACAAAAACTCACTTACATGTTGATTATATTACACATGTCATATTAGCTTGGATACCAACGTCTATTTAAGTGAAATTGTAGATTATTACAATCTATGTCAAATTTTTAATCAATATGTAAAATAAAAAGCAACATCAGTTTTTAATATATAATTGATATCTTTTTATTTGAAAAAAATGTTTAAATGTCAATTTTTTTATAAGAAATTATAAAAAGAAATTGATGTCTTTTTATCCACTAAAAATATTGATTTTCATTTAATATTGATATCTTTTCTCAACCACTAGAAACTTTGGTTTCTATAGAAAACTGATGTCTTTGGTCAGTTTGATATAAAAATCGTCATCTTTTCTCTTAAAAAAAAAAACTATTACGAACTACATTTTTACTGAATTCTATTGTTATTTACATTTTTGTAAAAATAACCATCGAATCAAAATTTACAATCACCCAACACAATCTCAATTTGAACAACTTCAAGCATTTTATTGGATTGGCAAAAAATTCAAGATATTTCAAACTAATTAAAATCAAAATATATCAAATTAACAAATCTCTACATTATTCTTCTGAATTGAGTTAAAGAAATCTTAGCCATTGATCTCGAATTGTTGTCAATTTCTTCTTGAATGCAAGGGTTTTAATTTCCTTCAAAGTATTGCAAGCTTATGCAAAATTAACGTGTTAGAATTAAATAATTACCTACATATACAATAAACATATAATTAAGCATAAGTATCTAGACTAAAAATTAAATAGTTGCCTGCATATACAATAAATACATAATTAAGTATATGCATCTAAACTAAAATTAAATAATTGCTTACATATACAATTAAATACATAATCAAGTATAAATATCTAAACTAATAGCTAATTGCCTACATATATAATAAACACATAATATATTAAGTATAAGCATCTTAACTGAAAACTATATACTTGTCTACATATGCAATAAACACATAATCAATTACCTTCAATTTTTCCTAATTTTTGTTCTTTAGGAAGATCTTCAACCTACTATGATCATCTCGCACATAAAATGCCTCCAAGTTATTGAAGTAGAGTTGCCCTGCAACTACCTTGTAGAAGTAAGTCGGCTTGCTAACTACCCTACAACTGCAAGTTGGCATGCTGATTGCCCTGCAGACTAGTTGCTAGCCCACTATAGCCCACCACAGCTATAGAAGCAAGTTGGCTTTTAGCCCACCATAGCTGCAGAAGCAAGTTAGCCTACTGCAAGCTATTTTTTCTGTATACTTTATTCTTCAAAACTTAGTATAAATAGGCTATGTAACTCTCTATTTTGAAGCAGAATTTAGTTTGATATAATTCATGTCTTTTGAGAGAAACTTCTCATATCTATATCTGTATCTTAAACTTGCCTGCTTAAGTGGTGAATCTATGCTAGAAATTATCATAGTGGGGTTCTGACCTTGCTAAAATTGATGTTTTCTTTTATCGTATTTATCTCCCTTAAGCTATTTGGTACTAGAGCACTTTGATCCCTACCTCCCTGCCACTCTAAAAAACCACAAAAACACTAAAATACTTATCAAAATAACCACCCCACTGGAAACTACCTCTATCACCCTTGAAACATCCATTTCTAGTGCCCAAACCAGAAAAACAACCCCACTATCTTGCTCAAAAGGCCAAAAATAGCTACATTGGAAAATTTTAGTGCCACTAGAGCCACCATGTGCCTTCATGCATTGTACGCGCTAGTCGCATCTTCCTCCACATGTCAGCAACTCCAACATATGCATTACATGTGCCTAAAGGTTGAAGATGACTCCACGTCAGCTTCCTCTTTTCAATCATATTTTGCCATGTGTCTCTTCCTACCATGCAATTTACTATCCCAGCCACGTCACTACATACCTCACTAGGTCGCCCTTCTTTTATGAAAATTTACATTTTGAGCCCCCTATTGTTTGAAAATTTCACAACCCAACGATTGTAGTTTTTTCAAAAAGGCCCTTTCCTTAATTTGAGTTTATAAATTCAAAAATTTATATTTTTTATTCTAAATCTAATCTGGAAAAAAAAAGAAAAAAGAATAGAAAAAAAAAGAGAAAAAAAGAGAAGAAAGAGAAAATGCCTTTGAGATGCCAAGCTTGTTAAGAATTTGACCCTCATGACATTGAGATTCAAGAACTTTGAGCTCAAATCGAGCAACTACAAATGTAATTTCTTGAAACTCGAAGAATGCCCCAATGAGGAAATGATTCCGATTCAGATACCAGTGAAGAAAAATGTAACCCCTTTGGAAGATTGCAAATTGACAAAGAAGCCCTATCATCTTCCTTATCTATTGGATGTAGACATCATCAAAGAAATTATGCAAAGCCCTCAAATGATCTTGAAATTAGATTGGATGTTCCTGAATTTGAAGGAAGCCTACAACCAGATAATTTTATTAATTGGCTACAGACTGTTGAGCGTATTTTTCACCTCAAGGATATTCAAGAGGAAAGGCATGTCAAGATTGTTGCCATCAAATTAAAGAAATACACGTCAATCTAGTGGGAGAACATTAATCGCCAATGAGAATGAGAAAGAAGACGTCGAATCAAAACTTGGGATAAAATGTGATGAGAGCTTACACTTAAGTATCTTCCAACCCACTATCATCAAGAGATATTTATCAAACTTCAGAATTTGTGCTAGAGAAGCATGGCCGTTAAAGAATATAC
The DNA here is from genome assembly GCA_026873985.1 of Saraca asoca. Classification (NCBI taxonomy): domain Eukaryota; kingdom Viridiplantae; phylum Streptophyta; class Magnoliopsida; order Fabales; family Fabaceae; genus Saraca; species Saraca asoca. The sequence continues at coordinate 6,864 of JANHAO010004956.1, read as the reverse complement.
AAAGGAATTTGAGCAACTCAAAATGAAGTGTGACATTAATGAGGCTGAAGAGTAGAGTATTGCCCGCTATCTCAGGACTAAATTTAGAAATCGTGAATGTCCTATCCCTACAACAATACTTTATTGTTGATGACATTGTGCAATTAGCTCTAAAAGTTGAGAAGCAAAATGTAAGGAAAAATGTTGCTAACTAATTTAGAACTAAAAAGGTTGTAAGCAATCGAGGAATTCATATCCTAAAAACCCCGGTTACTCACAAGCCTAGTGCCTTAATTGAAGCTATGAAAACCAAAAGGGAAGCCAAAACCTGTTATCCTATCAATCCAAACACATGAAAGTGTTTCAAATGTCAAGGGTATAGTCACATTGCTTCTGATTGCCTAAATAAAATAATTATGGCCATTGTTGAAGGAGAAATTCATGAGGTATTTGATGAAGAGGGAAAAGAAGGAGTAGATGAATGACCCCAATCCGATGAAGAACTCATCTCAGTTAATTTTGGAGAATTTTTAGTAGTATAAAGAAGCCTTTATACTACTACATGTCAAGAAGAAAATTGGGTTAGACTTAACATCTTTCACATCAGGTGTACTTCTTAAGGAAAGGTATGTAATGTTATTATTGATATTGAAAGTTGTGAGAATGTCGTATCACACTACATGGTCGAAAAGCTTGGACTCTTAATAGAAGACCATCCCAAACCTTACAAATTGCAGTGGCTGAGAAAAGGAAATGAGGTGAATGTTACTAAGCATTGCCTTGTGTCATTTTCCATTGGGAAGAAATACCAAGATAAGGTATGGTGTGATGTCATCCTTATGGGTGCTTGTCACTTGTTGTTAGGATAACCCTGGTAGTTTGACCGTCGAGCCATCTATAATGGGTTCAAAAATACCTGTTCCTTCACCAAGGATAGAGTCAGAGTCAAGTTAACCCCATTGCAACTAAACAAGCTTATCAAGAAATTAGAATGCCCTAATCAGATTCTCACCCTGATCACTAAAATCCAACATAAGGAATTGCAAAAGGATGCTAGCCACCTCTACTTTTTGTTACTGGTAGAACCAAATGGGGAGGCTAATATTCTTGAAGAAATCATGAGCCTCCTTAAAATATTCCAAGATGTTGTTCTAGAAGAAGTTCTTGTTAGATTACCACCAATTAGAGATATTCAACATGCCATTAACTTTATCCCCTGATCTGTTACTCTAAACAAACTAGCCTATAGGATGAACCCTCAAGAGCATAAAGAATTTCAACGTCAAGTAAGGGAATTGCTAGAAAAGGTACTTGTCAAAGGAAGTGTTAATCCTTGTGTAGTACTAGTATTGTTAGTCCTAAAAAAGATGGAACATAGAGAATGTGCGTTGATAGCAGAGTAATAAATAAATTCACCATCAAGTATCGATTCTCGATACCGTGACTTGATGATATGTTGGATTAGCTACATGGAGTTACCATCTTCTCAAAACTTGACCTTAGAAGTGGGTATCACCAAATCTGAATACGACCAGGAGATGAATGGAAGACTGCATTCAAGACTCGATACAACTTGTATGAATGGACTATTATGCCCTTTCAATTATCCAATGCTCCTAGCACATTCATGTGCCTCATGAATCAAGTATTCCAACCTTTCATTAGGAAGTTTGTTATAGTTTACTTTGATGACATCCTAATACACAACAAAAATAAGTAAGAGCATTTAGACCATCTCTGTCAAATTTTTGAAGTCCTAAGAAAATAAAAACTATACACCAACCTTAAAAAATGCTCTTTTCTAACCTTTAAGGTGACATTTTTGGGTATATCATCATTGCCCAAGGAATTCAACTTGATCCCTATAAGATTGAAATCCTAAAAGAACATTTAGACCATCTCCATCCAATTTTTAAAGTCCTAAGAGAGCATAAACTGTATGTCAACCTTAAGAAATGTTTTTTTCTAACCTTTGAAGTCACATTTTGGGATATATCATCACTGTCCAAGGAATTCAAGTTGATCTATGTAAGATTGAAGCCATCCTCCATTGGCCCACACCTCGTTCTATCCACAATGTTAAAAGCATCCATGGGCTAGCATCATTTTATCGGATATTCTTTAGAAACTTTAGTTCCATTGCAGCTCCAATTATAGATAGCATCAAAAAAGATAGATTTCATTAGATAGATAAGCACAACAAAATGTTGAAGAATTGAAGAAAAGGCTCACTAAAGATTTTGTTCTGTCCTTTCCCGATTTCAAGCTAATGTTTGAAGTTAATTATGATGCTTCAAATGTTGGTATTAGTGTAGTATTAAGCCAGGAAGTTGACTAATTGCCTACATTAGTGAAAAATTAAATGATGCAAAGTGTAGCCACTCTACCTATGACAAGAAATTCTATGCTATTGTGTGAGCTTTAGACCACTAGAGCCACTATCTCCTCCCAAAGGAATTCTTGCTATATACTAATCATAAAGCTTTAAAGCATTTAAGCTTAGAACAAAAGATCAGTTGATGCCATGCTGCTTATAGTGAGTTCCTTCAATCATACCCTTTTCTACTCAAGCATAAATTAGGAACCCAAAACCATGTTGCTGATACCTTGAGTCGCGACACACTCTACTTTCTTCCATGCAAGTTACGATTATTAGATTTAAAGTAATTAAAGAACTATATGAAGAGAATCCTAATTTATGCTTAATTTGAAAGTCCACTACTAACCAAGCCTATTAACATTATCACCAACAAGAAGGTTTTCTTTTCATGGATAACTTATTATGCATTCCCCAATGTTCCTTAAGAGTTGCAATTATTCAAGGATCACATGATGAAGGTTTAGCTGGTCATTTTAAGAAAGACAAGATTGTAGCTCTTATTAAAGAAAACTTCTATTGGCCAAAACTTGACAGAGATGTTGCCCATCACATCCAATGATGCTGAACATGCCACTTGGCCAAAACCACAAACTAAATGCTAGATTGTATCTACCATTACTTGTTCCCATCGTACCTTGGGAAAATGTTAGCATGGATTTTGTCCTTGGCTTACCTCGAACTCCATGGCAAAAGGATTCCATCATGATTGTTGTTAATCAATTCTCAAAGATGGCTCACTTCATACCCTACCTATAAACCAATAATGTTACACATATTACTAAGTTGTACTTTTAAGAAGTTGTAAGGCTTCATAAGATTCCAAAGACTATCACCTCTAATAAAGATGTAGAGTCTATGAGTTATTTTTGAGGACTTTATAGAAGAATATAAGCACTCACCTCTAGTTCTATTCTGCAAGTCATCTCCAAACTGAAGCTATAAACAAAATCTTGAGAAATTTATGGTAGAGTTTTATTAGAAAAAAAAAAAACCTTCAACAATGGGATCTTGTACTTGCCCAGTCAAAGTTTGCTTATAACAACTCCTCTAACCAGGCTACTAAAAAATGTCCATTTCAAATTGTCTATGGAACTCAACCACTTAATGTATTAGACCTCATGCCAATAATCTCATCCAAACATTATAATTGTGATACTAATGAATGAGATAAAAAGATCAAAAAGATGCATAAACAAGTTCAAGAAAAGATAAAATATCAGACTGACAGATACAAAAGCCAAAGTGACAAGCATAGAAAGAAGCTCACATTCAAGGAAAGAGATTGGACTTGGATTCATCTCTAAAAAGAAAGATTCCTAAACCAACCCAATGCCAAACTCTTTCCTAGGGCATACAGACCATTTCAAGTTAAGGAAAAGATTAATGGTAATGCTTATAAGATAAAGTTACCAAGTGATTATGGGGTTTCCACTACCTTCAATGTCAATTTATCACCTTATCAAGCTTAACTCGAGGATGAATTTTCTCCAATGAGGGGAGAATGAAGTAGAATTGCCCTACAACTGCCTTGTAGAAGTAGGTCGACTTGCTAACTACCTTGCAACTGTAAGTTGGCTTGCTGACTAACCTGCAAATGCCTTGCAAACCAGTCGCCCAACCCATCATAGCTCACTACAGTTGCAAAAGCAAGTTGGCTCTTAGCCCACCATAACTAAAGAAATAGGTTAGCCTATTGCTACTTTATTCTTCAAAACTTAGTGTAAATAGGCAATGTAATTCCCTGTTTTAAGGTAGAATTCAGTTCAATATAATTCAAGTCTTTTAAGAGAAACCTCTCAAGTCTACATCTGTATTTTAAGCTTACCAGCTTAAGTGGTGAATCTAGGATAGAAATCATCATAATGGGCTTCTAACCTTGCCAAGATTGATGTTTTCTTCCATGCCATTTATCTCTCCTAAGCCAGTTACCTTCATTATTCACCAAAGCTAGTCCTAAAGGGAAAAGATGGGTCTCTTTAATATGATTACTTATGCCTTTTTCATCCCCACCAACAACAATCTGTCTCTTCCCTTAAAGAACTAAAGGCCACTTCTTATCAGCCGAATTTGTGATACAAAAAACTTGTTTGATGAACTATCTTAATTTGATATATAAATAATATTAAATAATTTTACTAATTAACTATCTCATTTCAATGATCAAAACCATACTATGGCAAGATTACTAACCCTATCATGTTTGATAGTGATGTGAAGGCTATCTATCCAAATTCATGTCATAAGAATATATTACAAAAGCATGAACCAGAAAATAAGAGACAAATAATGGGTTGTTGATGGTGGATTTTGGTTCTGGACCAAACTCCAACCAATAGAGGATTCTTTTTGGATCTTAAACTGTAATCTAGTTGCAAATGCAGTGAATAAATATAGAAGGCAAGAAAAAGAGGAAGACCAACAAAAAACATAGAGCTTTTTAATGTGGTTCGGCCAAATCTGGGCCGAACCGGACACTACGTCCATGGTAATGTGTTAGTCTGAAAGTATTTTTATAGAGTTTCAGTATAATGACATCAATCCTCTCTAACATTCATCTCCTTCCTTCTATTTATAGAGGAAAGGAGGTTACAAATGTAATTTTACATGTAGTAAATCTATTACATTAAGTATTTAATGTACAAAACAGGATGGACAGATTAAGATCCTGTAAGTTAGCTTCTATAGATTACCTTCTGCAGGTGGGCCTTGCGTGTCTGCTAGGCAATTCATATGCTGGTCTTTTGCTTAACAGGCTCCCAGATTGCTATTTGCACCTCGCAGGTCAGATCCTTCGATTTGGGAGAGCTGCTGTCTTTTGAAGTAGTGAGGTCGAGCTTGATCTCATTAGGGTGAACTCGGGCAGAGGAGGTCATTAGTAGTGCAAATTGAGACTTAGCACTTCAAGCATCCTGCAAGCTAAATTCTTGCCATGCTCAGGCCACTTGCCGACCCACTAAGGATATTCCAGATTTCACATATAACATAAGCCCCCCAACTCTCAGCTTGCTTCACAGGCTGGGAGTTGAAACTTTTTGAAGGTTGTTCAGTTAAAGTCTTCACCAAATTTGTTGTTTCGTCTATTCTAGGCCATACTTCCCACTGTACATGCTTCACGACCATTAGTGAGTCAGCCTCATTCCTTTCCAAGGAAATAAATGAAAGTGGTTGGGGAGATTCATCTAGACCCTTCAGTGAGACCATGCTTAACTTTATTTAAGGCAAAAGAAATTCCTTTTGCTTCTTCACTAAACAAACCATGAATATCCCAGATAAACCTCCTTTATTTCTAGTGTTCTATCTTTCTACTATGGTGTGTATGGCCTACTACATAAGGAGCTTTGAAGATACAGCTTCTCCAATAACATTAAGGCATCTCATATGGATCTCAAATTATGTCCTCTTGGCTTTGCCATGAGGTTTTTGCCCTACCGACCATGCTCTTACTGTTTCTTGAGTAGCTCTCTTTGTGAATCAAAAGAGGAGTTGCTAGCTAGGAGAATAAAGAGTAGTTATGCTTGTTCCCTCTCTAGTAGATGGGAGTCATGTTGAGGAAGAGCTTGCTACTGAGGAAGGCATTGGAAGAAGAAGGGTTCACTTCTCAATGGCTAGCTTTCGGATTGGTGGGAGCTTTTCCCTTGTGCGATAATCTTTCTTCCAAAAGAAACTTGTTGTAGCCTTCCTCTAACTTGTATCTTGGCTTTTTTTATTTGTATTTTGAGTTTTCTGATGTAATTTTACATCGTTAAGGCCTTTTAATGAATAAAATCTTCTTTTGTAACTTCTTATGCGCTGTTCTTAGCTTTTTACATCCCACAACTCTTGTAGTCCTTGAGGAAATACTCAAACAGCCAATCGGCTAAACTCCCTTACAAGCAATAAGCATTACTAAAGCATCTCACAGATAAATATTGTATAAGCAAATCACATAAAAACTATGCTCAATAGAAAGTCGCATGAGAGTTACGAACATTTGGTCTCATGAGAGCTGTAAACATTTGATCGCATGAGAGCTGCGAACATAGCAGCCTTGTTGCCTTAGGCAAATAATCAGGTCAATTCTTTTCGCTTCAGCAAGCACATAGCTATGTGATAACACAAAATTTGACACAATTATTTGTCCTTATACTTAGTATTTTAAGTGCCAAAATGATATGTTTCCAGATATGTTAATGTATATTTGTGATTTGGTGTCAATTGGTTCATTAGAACAAATTTCTACATTTTCGCCCATTTTGGAGTAGTTTCTATAATTCTTGCATAACTTGAGCTATACTTATCCGATTGATGTGATTCTTATCTTGTAGGAAAGTTAAGAGATATCTCTACAACTCTCATGAAGACTACAATAGCTGAATCCATCATTTGGTTTCCTGAATTTGGAGATGAAATTACTGCTAGAATACTAGAATACTGTCTCTCAGGCAGCCTGACCTTCATGCCTTCAGCAGACCATATCTTGAGCTATAGAGATCCAAATGAGCTGAAACAAAGCCCAAATGGAAGCT
>JANHAO010004955.1:0-23573 GCA_026873985.1 Saraca asoca | reverse complement strand
AGCCACCTTTACCAGATTTTGGGCCAAAAGCCCCCCCCACCCCCCTCTTTTTTTTTTTTCCCCCTTCCCCCCCCCCCCCCCCCCCCCCCCCCCCCCCCCCCGGGCCAATTTTTCCCTTCCTTTTTATTTGAAATGTGCATTATCTCACACCCTGCTCAAACTTCTTTTACCAACAAGAGTTTAAAAATTTTGAAAATCATTAAGTTTTGCCAGTACCATATACTGATGATATGAATTACTGAGCAAGTTGACGTCGGGGATTTTTTGTGTTTCAAATCTTGTGTTTGTACGAAGAACTTCATAATGCAGATCAGCCACTAATCAATGTTGAAGTTATTGCTCATTTTACCAGGCTTGAGCTGAGATCCAGTGAGGTTAGTCTTATTAAACTTCACTTTTTGGCTATAGAAGGTCTATTGCTCTATTTTGCTTTCCAGTTTCAAGAGTTTGAATAATATAATAAACCTTCTCTCTGCTGTTTTATTATTTGCCAAGGTATCAAATACGTTCTATTTCACTTTCATGATACGTCCTGAGGCAAAGGCAATGCAAAATAGGTTTCAACTTTGAAATGTGGTTCCTCCAACAGAGGAAGAAGCCCGCCGGTTATTGGAGTGCATGAGATGCTAATAGCTTGCAATGATTAAGAGAAAAGCAAATGCCTACTTTAACTCTTAATAGCATAAGAGGAGCAAGAGCATTTAGCGTGTAAGTTTCAAGATTTCTGCCTCAAAGATGCAACCAGAAGTTCAAAGATAAAAATAGTTCGTATGTATATAATTTCCACCCATGTAATTAAGGGTGTAAGTTTACTGTCTGCTTCTACCATTTTTCATAAACATGAACTTCCTTCAATAGCCTGGAGAATTATACTCAGTTATAGATGAAAAAAGGTATCCTTAGTTTTATTTTTACCTTCTTCACTACTTTTTTGAGGTCAATTGATAGATTTTTTTAACCTGAGGATGTTTGGTTCACATGTAAGATTGTGATTTTTGAGAATGTTATTGCTAAGAATATTACATTAATATGTTTAGTTCACTTGATAAAATTTCTTATGGAGTTGCATTGAGGTATTGTAAAGAAAAATTAGAAAATATTTATATCCTGTTAAAAAATGGTATGAATACCTTTTAAGAAGTGATCAATTTAGAGTCTATTTAATTTTATTTAAAGCATATAGACTCATTTCAAATATAATATATATGAGAATTTCATTCATTTATGATTACCGGGCATACCAAATAAGCATGCAAATTTTAATTTATTAAGTATATAATTTTTTACAGATTTTTTTATTATGATTTATTTATAATTTTTTGGATTAAATAAACTTTTAATCCCTCAATTTTATTGAAAGTTGCAACTTTGTCCTTGTATTTTTAATTTGAGCAATATTATTCTTTATTTTTTTCCAAAATTATTAGCCCCTCTTCTTTTGTGGTTGTTTGAATGAGATATCTTTTTCTTCAATGTTTTAAAGTTCTAGGACCCTTCTTATATTTAGAGTCTTAGACAACTATATAATTTTTAGAATAAAATTATACTACTTAATAATTTTTAATATGCTTTTACTCATTTTATGTATGTTATTATCACTTTAAATTTATTATACATCATGTCTTATTTGTATAAATTTATTTTTAACTATATTATTAAAAATATTATTTAATAATATTTATAATAAAATATATTTTTAACTTACCACTACTTGAATGTTGGCCCCACAGAACTTGTATTAGCCAGTGATTCAACAAAATTTGATTATATTATTGTTGTTTATTCACAGGATAATAAATATCATTTTTTTTATCATTGTCCATTTTTTTAAGAATGTATTTTTTTGCTTTGAAAGTTATGTTTATAGAATATAAATAAAAAGAAGTTATGATTATTGGCATAGTCAAGAGCTATATATGAAGCTTTACAGCAACCAAGTTCTTTTGGTTCAGATATTCCAATTCTAACATTAAAGGTCTCAAAATAGATTGGATTTAATGGAGGTGGGCATAATTTTGTTTGATTTAAGATTGAGATTGGGATTGATATAGAAAATAAGAATAATGGAGGTTGGTAAAATTATGTGAAAAATTATTATTATAAAATTTAAAAACTAGAATAATATTATATAAATTAATTATTATAAATAAATAATATAAAGTAATAGTATATTAATAAATGAATAAATAATACAAATAATAATACAAAAGATAAATTATTTAAGTAAAGTATTTTTAGTAAAAAAATACAAATAACAATACAAGTTTTGTAGGTGATAATAATTTAAAAAAATTTATAATTGCTTTTAAAAAATGATGATTATGATAAGGATGAGGAGGATGATACAATATTTAAAATGTAACAAGTTATTTAATCTGTTTGGGATTACCTGACAAATGTTGACCTAGGATAGGGATTGAATATGGGATTGGTATTGTAATAATTTGACCTGGTGAAAAAGTAGCTCAACCAAAGATTGATCCAACGTATAGTTTTTGCTCGATGAGCTAACCCTATAAGGTTGGGTTAGCTCGTTTTGACTAGTTTATCTAACATTGATTGAAAAAATAAATAGACATACACAAGAGCACAAGTTTACTTTCACATTGTGTATGCCATGCTCATTTCAATTAGGATTTGTTATTATAAATTTGGATAATAATATAAGGCACTATGAATGGGTTGATTTGAGGATCAACCTAAACCATCATGTTTGGAAACAACAAAAACAAACCCTAATACTATCTTATGTATATCTAAGTGTCATTGATTAGTAGCTCATTCTAGTCATACCGTGTAGCGCATGATGCCAACTTTTGGCTAAAATATCAGCATTCTGATAAATTCAAGCCATACTTGAATAGATAACAAGGGAAAATAGATTTTGATTGTCCACACAATAAAATTCTATGCACAATATGTTCATATGTAACATGAGCATGTAGTCAAAGCATTCACACATACCATGTACTACATAAATAGCCTCTAGTATATATCGATAATGAACTTTTGAATAGGGAGATGGACAGCTTTGTTTTATTAATATATGTCTTATTACATAATTTTAAGTATATATGGAGAGTCTCTAAGCCCTCGCACTTTGATCCCTAGCCTATGCCACAATATCCATCTAAGTTATTGGACACACTCCCTAAGAGAGCATTATAAGCCAAAGCTCTTATAGCAGAAGTAGACATACCTTTTTCAAGTTAACATAATGGTTTTTTCTATAGCTTAGAAGGGAATTTATACGTCATTTCATATAGACACGAAGATAAAATTACAAGAATCATTACCATGTACTTTTCTACTTGTAGTAGATAAACAATCTATGTTAAAAGGCATAAATGTCCTAAAATATGAAAAAAAAAATACACAAGTGTTTTTGCTCATAAACTTGCACCATAGGAATTTACTTCATGCTTGATTTTGATGCCAAATTTCATCCAAAATTGGATATGTTTGCCTGTTGAATTGGTTTACAAAGTTAGCTTGTGACATTCTCTTCTATTTCAAATGTCAATGCCTTAATTGATGCCTCAATTTGATATAGCTTCCATGAAGGTTTTCTTCTATTGAGGATGACTTCTCGAATCTTTTTGTGGGTCTTTAGCTTGCTCCACTCGAGCTTCCGTTCGACCATTCTGTGCTTTTTTTTTTGAGCTAGCATCATTTGAGAGTCTTTGATAAATGGCACCCTCAACTTAACATAGCTTTCAGAATAGTCAATAGTCTACTCTTAGCTCCTTTACTGACTTCTCTTGGCTTTGACTATTTGAACTCACACCATTAAGAATTTGCTTCTCTTGAAACCTTTAGGTAGACGCCTCCGCTACTTTGGTGTCTTAGGCTTTACTTCCTTCATATATTTTGTGATATGCCTATATATACTCTACTCTGTTGTCCTAACACTATTCTTTATGCCACTGTCTACATAGTTCTTTGGTTTGTCACTTGTAACTTCTCTTATCTCACTACTTTTGTAGCTTTCAACCTGTTACTTCTATAGCTTTAGTGTGTGCTACCTCAATAGCTTGTGCATTTTCTTGACATTTTGCACCTATGCTCTACATCCAATGTCTCATTTCATAAATATGAGAGACACAAGTCTCATGTCTTACTTTCGTGTAAGTCCCACTCTTTGCTGGCAAAACATGCTTGCTTGCAAGTCCCATTTTTTTTTGCTTACAATTCTACTTACGTTGGGTTTGATTAATCCATAATACTTCACTATACCACTTTTACACTCAATTGGATCCTCTAATTTTGCATGTGCTTCATTATCTTGAAATTAAGCCATGATTATACTTCTGGGACTATGATTGCAATTGGAATTTTGATATATTTCACACATTTACAAGTAATGTTGCTCATGAGAAGTGGTGGAAGGTGCATGAGGTAATGCCAGTTATTGCAATAGTTTTGCATGCTAAAGTTAAAGAAGAAGGCATAATTAGAATGGAAGGATTTACTTATGTTTCTATTCATCTATAATTTTATCTGTTGATAAATATCATGTGCATCACTAGCTAGGAATAGAGTTTAATACTCTAGTCCTTATTAGCTTTAGTCCTATTTCTATGTAATGTAATAATCAATAACACTCAAAATGATAATATATGCATATGATTATGATGCTCTAAACTTGGTGGTAGTAATAGGCAACTTCAATTTTGTTGCTCGAGATTCACAAAGTGGGGGGGGCATTCCTGTGAATTGGCTTTCATTAGAAATGAAACATGACAAGTTTCTCTACAAACAAGTTAAAGCAAGAAATAAGTTGAGGAAAGAGTAAAAAAGGAGGGTAGAATAAGGACTTGAAGAATGGGGAGTAAATAGACTTAAAGCATTATTGGTTGAGGGAAGAATTTTTTATGACATACTAGCCTTAGCTAACCGAGAAAGCATTCTTCAAGATGAGAACTCTTTAATATGCTAGCCATAACAAAGGACCATTGATAATTGAACATCCGGAGGGTTTTTGATGCGTTGAGCATTTAAATAGGCTTTCTTAATTGTATATACATTTACTGGATTGACTCCTTAATTTCTAGAAGTTGATCATGTCAATTTCTTAAGACTTGTGAGTACTTTTTCCTTTCTCTAAACTATCACTAATCTTTATCATAACCATACCATTATTAACAAATGTGATAAATATTAACAAATCTGAAGTGTTGATTGACTCAGTTCCATAAAAAATTACTTCCTATTGACTATTACATGATCTTTAATTATGTGCACATGAAAGACAATCTTTAATTTCTTTTAAACAAAATTAAATCCAATTATAGTTTCTTGAAAAAAAAACCCCTAAAAAAAGAACATGATTATTAGAATATTTGAGTTTCCATTGAAAATTTAATGTTATTTGTTAATCCCTTGTGTGTGCAAGTATATGGAACATAATGATAAAGAGAGGAGTAGCTTAATTCAAGTATCTTTGGTTTTGTGCAGTTTTGAATGATTACTTGGTCCATAAGTGGTCTTACAACCTTTCATACATAAAGATCATGCAAATGTTTTTTGGCTACTTCATTGCCTTAGTACCTATCTCCCACCCTAATAGTTGTTCTCTGCCTTTTTTGCTAGTCTATTGGAAATATGCTTTATCTCACCCTTACTAAACTTCATTTCCTAACAAGTTTGTAAAACAATTGAAAATCAAAATGTTGGCCACTATCAAATATACTAAAGAAATGAATTGCTGTGCAAGGTGAAGTCAGGGATTTTTTGTATTTAAAATCCTATGTTGTGTACACAAGACTTCACAATGCAAACCAACCACTAATTAATGTCGAAGTTGTTTCTCATGTTACCAAGCAAGAGTTGAGATCTAGTCAGTTTAGTCCTATTGAACTGCATTTTGGCTAAAAAGGGTTTACGACTTTTTCTTGCTTTCAAGTTTGGATTGATTAAAGATCATAATAAGTCTTCTCTTTGTCATTTTATTATTTGATTAAGGTATCAAATACTTTCTATTTCACTTTCACAGTATGTCTTGACTTCAAAATGTGGTTCTAACAACAGAGGAAGAAGCCTGTCATATATAAGAGCAAATGGATGCTGATAGCTTGCAATGATTAAGAGAAAAGCAAACGGATTCTAGAATTCTTAGTAACATAAAAGGAGCAAGAGCATTTAGCTTGTAAGTTTCAAGATTTCTGCCTCAAAGATAATGTAACAATAAATTCAAAGATAATATATAATAACTTCCATATATATAGTTAAGGGTGTAAGTTTGTTGCCTGCTTCTACTATCTTTCATAAACATGAACTTTCTTCAGCAGCATGGAGAATTATACTCAACCATAGATGAAAACTAGTATCTTTAATTTTATTTTTACCTTCCTCACTACTTGTTGAGGTCAATTGATGGATTTTGTAACCTATAAAGGGTGTTTGGTTTGCAAAACCTTGTATATCTCAAGAATCTTAACATTTCTAAGAATGTGATTCTTGGAAATGTAATTCTTAAAAAAAATTACATTTTTATGTTTGGTTCTCCCAATAAAATTCTTATGAAATGTGTTGATGTATTTGTAGGGAAAAATAAGAAAACATTTATATCTTTTTTAAAAATGGTATAAATACTTTTAACAGATGATAAATTTTGAGTCATTTTAATTTTATTTTAAAGCTTATAGACTCATTTCAAATATGATATTTATGAAATTTCTTTCATCTATGAAAACAACAACTTCCAAATACATATTGCAAGAGGATTAGTCATCTAATATATAAAATATATCTCACCAATAGTAAAATAAATAAAATTAATGATATTATACAAAAACTATTAAATTAAACTTGTTCTCATGTATTTGCACATGCAGGAAATATTAAATGAAAGTATATAATGTTAGAAATTTTTTTAAAGCTATCTATCATGATCTAAATTCACTTGTCATGACCAACGTGAAGAACATCTAGCAGATGCTTCCATAAACATGTCACTTGATTTATTTTTTAATATTCAGTTTCGAATAACTATGTACTTTTACGTGCCTTAGCTATTTTAGCTTCCATTCAATCACCATATCCATCTTCTGGCACCATGTTTTCCCATCATCCTTTAGGTGTAGAGTTTAGTATTGTTGCTAGGTGTTCGTCTAAAAAGGTCTGCATGAGTTTCTAAGTCAGTATTTCGTGTGAATTTTATGTAGGCCTAATTATTCACTCACTAATTCCTAATTGCATTTCCCATCCAGGTGACGGTAGTCCATATACCTATCTCAAATTTATTTTGGGTTTGGCTAATTCTTGTGAAATTGGGGTTGAATAAAATTTCAAAATTTTCAAGGAGTAGAAAACTTGTCACCACACCATTGGGCGCTTGGGTTTCTTAACATATTAGAGCAAAACTCTAGCTTTGAGATCTAACTACTTCTAATCCTTTATTTCCTTAGGTTGAAGTTCTATGCAAAGAACTGGTTTAAGATTTTTGAATAGGTAGAGGTTTCAATGGTGGTGTTTTGATTGAGACATTAATCCCAAAATTTATATACATACTTCTCTACCTTTGTTTTTTTTTCTTGACAATGTTTAGAAGTCTAGCATATGGAAAAGGTTGGGTGAATCAGGTATCATAGTAGGGGAATTGTTATTGATCCTATGTCAAGCACTTGAATTTTCTAGTGTTAACTTCCCTACATTAGATGGCAGAAAATGACTCACTAAGTCCCGTTCAAACTATTCCTTATTTTAGTTCTAGTTTTGGTTCTAATTTTAATGTGGGTTTCAATTATTGATCTTTTAGCTTTGCTTCTGCCAATTTCTCTTGGAGCTTGATAGTTTGAAGAGGAACTTTAGGTTGTTCTTATTCAAGGCTCTTATCTTTTGCCCTAAATTCTGGGGGAGGTGAGGAAGATATAAAATATACATGGATAGATTCTTATACTTTTGGTCTAGTTGGTTTTATTCTAGCATTCTTCACTTTATTTTCTTATGATGCCAAATTCTAAGAATTTATTGATCTATGGTTTTAATTTTCTTGAAATTTTTATGTTTTTAAAACTCATTCCCTTGTTCTATTATCTCATGTAATTTTTTCTTACCATATAAATGATTTCTATTATAATCTAGTTGCATTTAAAGCATTCTTCTTACAACATTTGAAATTAGTTTAGCATTCTTACTATTAAGCATGATAATTTTTAGCATGTGGGGGCCAAACCTCCAAATCACGAATAGAATCGTCATCTAAGAGACATAAATACCTTGTCATCCTATAGTATATATTCATTTTTAGTAATATCAATAAAGGCTTTTTACTTCAAGGCTAGCTGAAAGCATTTATATCTACACAAGATTTTTTTTCCTACAAACATAGCATTGATTAGACAAGGTAGTTCATCTCATATAGCACACATGACCTTCTCCCCACTGAATCATTCAAAAAGAATCTCATAAGCAACAAGTGCTTCTCAATGCACACAAATTGCTTATGTTATTCTTTCTTGATGTCTATCTAAGCAAAATTGTGGATTTCCACATTGGTTACATTGGGAATTAGTTTTTTTTGGCCCATAAATTATGCTTTGATACCATGTCTGTCATGATCCTAATCCACGAATCGTTACTGAAGTGAAAATTATCTAACAGATGCCTCTATTATCCTTGACTTGTCTCTTTATTAATGTCCTAATATTCAATTTCAAATAACAATGTACTATTATCTTGTCTTATGCATGCCATGTTTTTAGCAACTTATCATATTTCTCTATTATTATAAACTAAAACAAAAGGGTTTCTAAATCACCATAATTTAATTGAATCACATTCACATATGCATGTAAGCAACATCTTTATAAAATTTATTTTAGATAATTCATAAGACTAATATATACAACATGAACATGCCCAAAGGAAACTATGTACTCATAATTCCACTCACTTACTAGTACATCTTCTTACATATACGTATAAGTCCTATTTATTTTTATTTTTATGTTCAGTATTTTATGTCAATTTCGAATGTTGTTATTTATGTTACTTATACTATCGAATAATACTACTATTAATCACTATTGCTTAATTTACTTTTATTACTTTGGTTTCTATTAATTATATTTATAGCCTTTAATGTAAGATTTGGTTTAATCAAGTAAACAAGAATGATTAACTAGTAACTAGTACTACTTAACTTTTACTTATCTCATTTATTTTACTACTCATAAATCACTTTATTTTTTTTATTTAATTTTAATTAGTAATACACATGATTACATATGATACCATTATGTATTATTATAGGCAAGCTTTACAAGATAAAGAGAATTGAGTTCAAGCCCATTTAGTTAGTTTTTATAAAACCTTATTCCTAAATCCAATTAACAATGAACATCCAAGGCCCAAACGACTCCTAGTTGTTTAGCATAGGAGTTTCTTCTACATAATTGGACTTGACAAAAGAATACTACCACTAGCCCATTTCCTTAACTTTGCCTTAGTCCTTTTTATTTTACAAAATAACCTATTTTATTGGGCTATATTCAGCCAAATACATACTTACCCACCTAACCTCTTTTTTCTTTCATGTTATATATATTAATTTCCATTGTCACCTAATTGTTATTTTATAATACATCTTAATTACTAATATAAATGTTAACTCAATTCTACAATTAGTAAGATCATTATTCTCAAATCCATTTAAACATTATCTTTTCTATAAATAATCAGAACACAACTTGTATAAACACTTTCATATTTTACACCTATAAGTTAGCAAAAGAGTTTCATATCCTAAAGATTGGGTTTGTTTCTAACTATTTGGGCCTTCCAAACCAAGTTTTCTTAAAGGCTATAAGCCTTTTACAATTGGCTATAAGAATAATAAAAGCAACAACTAGTATGTCCTAAATGTAATGTGAAAATCTAGAATTAAGCATTGAAGTGGAATTTAGTGAGGATTCGTGGTCAGTTTTAGCAAATAACTCTACATTTTTTGAAAAATAGATAATAATGAACAAGAGTGTGTATACAAATATCTAGAGAGTGACTACCTAACCCCACTTTGGTGGGTTTGTAGTGAGAAATAAATATCTCAGAAATAATATATTTGCCAGTTCATAACCAAAAATTTAATTCTTATAATCTTAATTATCTTTATCCCATATTTATTTTATTTCACTCTTTCTTTCTAACTCTTTCCATTTATTGTAGATTTGCCAC
Organism: Saraca asoca; assembly: GCA_026873985.1. Taxonomy (NCBI): domain Eukaryota; kingdom Viridiplantae; phylum Streptophyta; class Magnoliopsida; order Fabales; family Fabaceae; genus Saraca; species Saraca asoca. The sequence continues at coordinate 13,397 of JANHAO010004955.1, read as the reverse complement.
ATATATACAAATAATATTTCAAATAAATCCATATATCTTCATATAAAGTAAAATAATCATATTTTATAAAATAATTGACAGAATAATATGAAAATTCCTTTTTTTGACTTTTTTCATCCGTCACCCTTTCTCTTCCATCTTTTTCCCTTTATTCATTTGTAACCTTTTTTCCTCAATATGGTGTTTGGACATTTTTTCCCCCACAATTTCAATCTTTTTCATTTTAGCCCCTTGGGCTTATTTTGTCACAAAAGTATCATAGTTGGCCCTATTAGGCCCAAAGTTCACAAGATTCATAGGGAAATTAGAAATATCATTTTTGCCAAACCATTTTTTAGTATTTCTCAAAAATTATATTTTTAGTCTATATTTCCTCTTATTTCTTTTAAACACTTTTCTTATTTCAAATTTACATAAATTTTAGAAAATTTCTTTTTTATTCACATGGGAAGTTCAAAGCCTTTGGTGGCTTTTCTTCAAAATTTTCTCACCAAATTTTTTATGTTAAATCACCAAATGACTAAAAGGCCCTTGACTCATAAATCTGAGGTGTTTTTGTCATAAAATGACTATTTTACCTTTTGTTTTTTACCAAGGGTAGCTGAAACTTACTAAGGGTTTTCAAGCTCTATTTTTCTTCCATACTCATTTTTACGTTCATAATATTAAAACAAAAAAAATATTTTGTTTTTGATCAAAATATAATATCCAATACTATAAATCTTGATTTTTATTTTAAGATCTATGTCATATTTTTCCAAATCACAAAAATATAAGTAAAACCCAAAACTCAAGTAAAACTCTCTTGGTCTTTCTTGAGTTTTCCAAGTGAAGAATCCATCATGGTTTAAACCTTATCTATTATTCATTTTTCACAATAAACAAGATTAGTGCTCTAGAATAATATCTTATTAATAAGAAGCTATAAATAAGTAAATGTGCATTTTCAAGCAAATATTTCTAACTAAAAGTCATCAAAGAAAAATTAGAGAGCCACTTACACTCAAAGGAGTTTGCATAGCCTGTTTTGACTACATCTAGCAAGAAAAGATGTTATTTTTCTCACAAAGACAATATTACATGCTAGGAAGAATTTAAGAATAACTCCCTTGCTTCTTTTCTTCTTGATAAAAACTATTAGACCTTGTAAGGCCAAGATGGAGCTAAAGCTCATCTTGGTTTTGTAAGGATTTCACAAGAAACAAATGCAATGAGCTTAAATTTAGGTTCCTTTTGCACAAAACTCTTTGTATTCTTATAAATATTGAGGAACCTGAACCAAGCTCATCATATTTAATAATCACCTTTTGTTTTTTGAAAAAGAAGAAAGAAAGTGTAGAAAGAAAAGAAAAGAAAACCTTAGAGTGCCATAAACTTTTGAGCTAAAAGAAAACTTGATTTCAATAAAGGTGGATAGGAGGTTTTGGTGGAATGTATATAGGAGTGTTGTGCTATTAAGGAGCTAAGGAAGAGTTAAAAGAGCGAAAAGGTATGGTTCAGTTGGTGCTTGTGCATTGCCGTGAGGTTTGAGGGAAAACTACTTTGATTTTAGTTGAATTAGGTTATTTTAAAAGTAGTAAATGAAGTAGGTGAGTTAGATGAGTTGAATTAGATGCCACAAAGCTTCTTAAGATTTTAGAAGATAATAGAAGATTGAAAAAGATAAAGGAGAATCCACAAACTTAATGCTTTGTCTTTTCCCTTATTGAAAATGTAGATGAGATATTCATAAAAATCTCTCTCTCTCTCTCTCTCTCTCTCTCTTTTTGAAGGTTTAGCTAGTGGTTTGTGTGTGGCCATGTATATTGCTATAGGATTGGTTTGCAAAAAGAGAAGGAAATTTGTCTTTTTTGGTAAGTAAAAAGGAGTAAATAAAAAGAACATTTTGGAGATTCTTATATGTTAAGAAGATATGATAGCATAAGCTTGCATTAAGTGTGTTGTCCCATCTTATTGAATGAAGAAGGTGAGATGACATTTTTACAATTAAGAAACTAACAACTTTCATTTTTTTTCTTTTGATAGTTAGGCCACTTCACATATGAAGAACCCTTTAGATAATGTTATTTAATTTTTCTCCTCCCTCCAGTTGTCCTAACCTTGCACTCTTGAAAGATTTAAAGAATCTTGAATTATTGTCCTTATTAGAGATAACTCAATTAATGTTTCCTTATTAGCTCCTTTTGATACTTTAAGTGGTTTAAGTGTATCCCGTGTAACACACCATATCTCATCATGAAATTTGTACTAATTAAAGCCCTAAATGTCTATTTTCTATTGATTTTGACTATTTTGCAGTTTGACTTTTCTAAACAAAGTTATGATTAATTTATTACACACCGCTTAGTGCTGTCTGATCCTAGATTTTACCTTTCCTTAAATGAAAACTAGAATTAAATAGCTAAGAATTAAATTATAAAAATTGTATGTGTTGAAGCAGCAAATCTCTAGTTTTCAAATTCTTTAATGGATTATTAATTAAGCATTCTTAACTCAAGTTATGACTAAAGCATTATCAATTGAGAAAATCTACTATTATAGAATACTACTATTTTCTTTACTTTTCTTTCTCTTTTATTAGAATGTGATTTTATCGATATATTTTTTTATACTAGCTAATATATTTCCCTAAAATTATTGCATACATAATATCTATATAGGCCATAACCATAGTTATTTTTTCTTTTGACTTTTGACTTTCGCTTTGGACTCTTCTCAAGTCCTAACAGTGTTTTTTCAACTTTCACGATATGAGGGCCATATTTAGGATCTCTTTTAAAAGACCCAACTCTTGCGTTTTTATTTCTGTTGGGTTAATTTCTTGTTCAAGCCCAAATCCTTAAGGCCTCCTCTCTATGTGCTTCTTCATTCGTTATTCTAATCCCAATCTTCATAAAGTCATTTATATGTTTTCAAGGTTCTAATGGTCCTAATTCTCATTGGGCTAACTTTAATTCTCCAATACCTTAATGGCCTTATTCATTGGGCTCACTCTTTTAAAATTTTAAGTCCAAATTCTAATGGACTTATTCTTATATTTTGCAATTATAATGATCCTAAGTTGTTGGATTTTTCTTTTCTATATTCCATTATTTAATTCAAGTGTGATATAATAAGAATTATGGTACGAATCTCTTGTACGTGTTGTCGGATATTACACAATCATTAATTTTAAATATTTTGATTTTGATAAAAATAGTTGTATAACGATTCAAGAGGCTTATTTTTTGGACCCCAAATTTTATAAAGTGATCTATTACTTATTATGAGCTTGTAGTTACTTGATTGTGGTTTAATATATTTGGTAGCTAAAGTGTAGGCCTATTTCTTTTATTGATTTGTGATGGGTAGGGCTTCCTTATATTGGCCGAGTCCTTTCTATCTTTGTTATTGACTAGCCCCATTGCAAGCCACACAATATAAGAGAAGGAGAGGAAGCCCTATGCCACTAGTGCATATTTATCCACTGTTAATTTATAGAGCTCCATGAAAAGTGTACTTTTACTTATTTTTTAATATATAATTTTCTTACATGTGGTATTAGAGCCACTTGTATAGAATTAGGACTCAAATTAATAAATTTGTATGATTAATTTAGTGGTTTTTCATAATCTAGTGCATAGTATTTTTGTATGACTTGAAATTTCTTGTTTTTGATGTAATTGAAAGAAATTGTTTTAGGGATTTTACAAATCGCATCATCACAAATATTAGCCACTTTAAATCACTAGAAATCATCACTTGTAAATTAAGAATTTTACCTTTTTATTTTCATTTTATAGGTTGAAGTCCTTGACATGAATTTTTTAATTCCTTGTGCTTTATCAAAAATTAATCAGGGGCTTTTTTAATTCATACACTCATAAATCCAATTCACTCTAGATCATATAATATCATTGTGTATATAGAGAGAATTTTGAGTTTAAAGTTTCAAGTTTTATGTTAAGGTTTATGAATTGTGACTTTTGATTTGGCATGTTTATTTTGTTTTAGTGTGAGATTTTTATTGAAATCAATAAGCTTAATTTACCCTCTAATGATCCGAAATAAATTGGCCTAATTAAAGTGAATTAATGGGTGGTTAAATTGATTTTACTGCTGGTATCTTGTATTAGATTTACTTTTTTTTTTATCGACTTCACTAGATTTTGGCCAAATTTCATTCAGAAAGTGAAGTCTCACTATTTGTTAGCATTCTTTTGCTAGAATGACATTGGAAATCATGCCAAAAAAGGCCGTTTCAAGCTTCAATAGAGGTTAAGGCTATTTCAAACAACAAGCACCAAATTGAGGAAGAGGATGCTCTTTTGACCTTTTTCTTTTAAATATTAGCATCCAAGACCAAGCAAGACCATGCATTTTAGAGGGTAAAATGCAACACTCATCACGCTATATATTAGGGTTTGACCCCTTATGTGTGTTTATTTTTCCTTTAATTTTCTTTTTATATGTTATTGATATGAGAGTTATTTCATAAACTTAAAATATGGAGGCCCATCTAAAAAGAAGTCATCTTATATGCAATTTATCATACCCTTCATTATTGTTTTTAATTTAATTTCAAGTCATTATATCATAGTCATGCCTTAACTTGCAGACGTGATTGACATAGGGAGATGTCGAGTGTCATTTTTCTACAAGCCTTACCCCACATACAGACTCATATTACACTTCATAAGCTCCATTTGATCTTGATCAAACTTGATAAAATAGTTTTTTTTTATTGCAATAGATGTTTTACAAAATAAAACTTTAAAGAAACAATTACTAAAAAATTTCAAGAAAATTTATCTTTATAAACTTTTCAAAAGGTTTCTACAAATATTTTGCTAGGATTTTCTTTGTTTTTCCAATGTTTGTCAAGGTCACATGCCTTCCTTACAACCTATTTTCAACGTTAGAATTTCTTACAAGACTACAAGTCACAAGATATTAAAATATGCTATAACACATTGACTCAAACATATGCACACACAAGACCATTTTACTACCAATTATTCTTCCAAGATTTATGTCTTTAATCTTTGCTAAAGTGGTCTACACGGTAATGGGCAAATATGCAACATAAAACATTTTTAAAAGAAAACATAGTGAATTTTAAAGAAATCTAGTGAGCAAATCACTTACTATCTTAAAATGCCCTTCTTTTTTGGGTTGTCACATTTTATACTAACATATTCATGGTTTTAAGTTAGTTTACATACAACTATTAGTACCCAGCTTCAATGTAGTAATAGAAAATTTTTGGTTGGATTTTATACTCCTCATTTATAGTACAAGGCATTTGGACATTACAATGAACTAATCAAATAACCATTTCTTCTAACGAACCACAAGAGTATATGTGTTCCATAACCACACAACAAAAGTTAATTAGGATTTTCTACTTAATAAATCAATCATTTACAATTCTCACAAGACAAAAAGAGGAGACCACAAAATTCTAAAATTTGAAATTTGGATCCAAAGGAAAGTTACCTTAGTTAACATACTCTTGTTATTTGTTTTTCAATTTCCAATTACAATATCCAATCCATCCTTTTCACTCCACCAATTATTCTCCCATTATCCCTCCCACAATTATAATGACCATATCATTTTTCTTTTAAAAGTTGCAAGTGCACTTAAGGATCCAATTTCAAATTGAATGTAACAAGAATTTTAAATCAATTCAAGACACATTACACAATCATGTACAAGAAGCAATTCTATTATTTGCTCATATTCATAAACATATTACAAGCTTTCCAACTTTCAACAATCTTATATTTCAAATAAATACGTAATTCCATATTCCTACATTTCAAGTAAATACATAATCCCTCGTTCATACACTTCAATTAACATATAATTCCACATTCATACACTTTACTTAAACAAATAAATCTACATTCATGCACTTCACTTACACATATAATTTTACATGTGGTACAATTCCAATATATTCATTAACCAATTTTAAATTAACTCAAGTCACAAGGAAGTTATATATTCTATAAGTTTGAAAAGAGTGAATAATTTACTTACCTTGACTTAGACCTTGTAAGTTAAAATCTTCCTTGCAAGAGAATAGGCAACCATGCTTTTAAAATTCAACCTAAGAATTAATCAAATTTTCCATCCCAATTAGCCTTTAACTCATTCTACATCAATAATAAAAATTTCTTCTCACGTTATAAGAACTAAGTTAAGTAATTGAGGGTCCTTACCTAGGATTCCAAATGAGCTACCCTTACTTAAGATTCCAAATGAGCTAAACATTGAGCATAATCTCACTTGGTGCTACTACAATTCCACCATCTCATTGTCCTTCCACATTTAAACTCAAAATCCCCTAATTTGGGGGGTTAGGGTTTGATGCTAGTCACCTAGAAAAATCTAAGAAAACTCTAGTGTAAAATTAATAGGGCAAAAATTAAAGATAGAAAAATGTTCATTTATCTCTAATGGACTTAAGGGAAGCTCGATTTGAGATGTAACTCGCTACTGACCAGAGCTAAATAGTCAAATCGAACTATGGAGTAGCAGAATACACCGTTATTAGTGTTGGACTAAGATAGAGGGTTACCAAAACTCACAAGATGATGATGCAAATATTGGTTAGAAATTAAGACAAAAATAAAATGATTATTGTGAAGTTCTTTGCTTAGGTTTACTTAGGCTCTTCCTTATATTTAATCGAAACAAAAAAAATGGATACTTTTTTATATTTTTTTTAATTGAACAAATAAAGGAAGAAAATAAATTTATTTTATGTTTAAAATAATTGATACAAAAGTAGATACTGTGGTCCACATAAACTTCATTTAAAACACACTTAAACCTTATACTTATTTAAAAGACTTATACATAATTGTTAGATTATGATGATTTAAAGCTAAAACTTAATTTGTGCACATTAAATATATATTAAAATTAAAGTAGTGCTCAATGATTATGCCATTTTTATATTTTAAAACCTAATTGAATAAAACTTGATCATTTTAGTATAACATGCCCTAAAGACAATCGGTTGTAATGACATAGATACAGTGGGACCCCATTTGATTTTATTGCCTATATGCTAATTGTTTTGATGATGAGTGTTTTATTGGAAAAATTATTTACTACAAAGCCATGTTTAAAATTTGTTTTTAAATTGGTTCCTCTTTGTTCTAAAAAATTTTTACAAGTCTATGTTCCTAATTTTTGTGAAATATGATTATTTTTAGAAAAAAAAATTGTTGAATATATAAGGTGCTATTTTCCAAACTTGTGCTTAAGTGATTTGGATATATAAATTGTTTGAAAACATGTTGAGTCTTTAGATTGCTCTTTTGTTATTGTCATAGCACTGACATTTTGCATAAAGATTGTTCTTATGTAGGTTTCTCTATGCACCTAATGTGCATAGAGTTTGCATTGACTGGTATGCTAACTTCATTTTAAAGTATGCATAGCTATCAAAAGGAAACACAATAATGAATCCTTGTATTTTAGGATTGTTTGGTTATATGGATATACATTTGTATTGAATATCTAATTCCCATTTTATCTCTTCCTTGTAAGCATTTGGCTGATAAACTTACAACAACTTTGAGAATTCAGGATACCACAGGTGTATTATATTGATGAAATTGTAAAGAATTTGAAGGCTAAAGTGGTAAGGGGAGCAAAGCTTAAATACAGTAAAAGAAGTCTAAAGGGAGCTGCTCTTGGCTGTTATGTGAAATCTTGTAGAAAAACTCATCATTTTCCTTGTGCAATGGAAAATTCAAATCTTGGTTGGTACTCATGAGGAGTTAAAACTCCTTGTTCATATCTCGATTCCTTTTCCTTCCCGTATCATCTTTTGGTTGAAAGTGATACAAATTAAATAATGAAATGATTTAATCTTCTTTTTGATTTATCAAAGGACATTTTGTTTGAAAATCTCATTTATATGCATATGAGTAAAGATTTTGATGTTTCTTGTAAGCCTTATAATTATCAAAATGATGCATGGTATCATATAGTAGGGGAAAACATTGTCCTTTAACTATATATTGATTATAATTTTAATAAAAAAATAAAATGCTCATTATGAATAAAAAATTTAAATATTAAATTTTAAAAAAATTAAAATTTTATTTTCGTAGAAAACAAAAAAAAAATAAAAAATGAATTTTTTGGGAAAATGTTTCCCAACTTTCTTCAGTATTTTTACTTCTTTTCTTTTTTCTTATTTTTCTTGTAAAAATTAAAATAAAAATTAAAAATGTTTTAATAAAAATAAAAATAAAATGTTTCCCAACTTTCTCCATTTTTTTGTTTTTTTCTTAACTTTTTAATAAAATATTTTATCTTTAAATAAAAAATTATAAGAGTTCAAATTAATTAAAAAATATAAAATTATAATTACCTAAAAATATATTTTTATCTAAAAAATAAAATTTATATAAAGTATCATATAAGTGTATCCTTTTATATCATTTTTATTTATCAGATAGTTTAACAATTAATTTTACTAAACACTTCTAATTCAATAAGCTAGTTTAACAGCTTTTAGCTTTCAGTTAAAAATTAATTTTTCAACTTTCAGCTAGCTTATCAGCTATTTTTGCCAAACATAGGCAAAGTAGATTTTGATTAATAGAAATTGATACTATATTTAGAAGAAAATAATTTCCTATTTTAAATTAATTTTTTTATTATCTTATATTACATAATTATATTTTCCATTTTTTAGCTTCCTTTTTTTCTCTCTTCTATCTTTCTCTCTCTATCCATCTCTGTTTCCTTTCTTTCTCTATCTTTCATATTTTTCTCTCTCTTTTCTCACTACTTGAATATAAAAATTTATGAAAAAATGACAAAGATGAAAAAGAATGATTTGAATATTTTTCTTTGGATGTTGCTTTCAGTGCAAAATACACTTAACTTTTCTTTTTTACTAGTAAAGATTTGTTGACTTTATTTTGAAAACATTTTAACAGCAAAATAATTATTGTGCAGCTTGATTTTGAAGATAAAATTGACATGTATAATAATATTTTCAATAAAAGAAAATAGTTTGTTTTTATGAATCAAACAAAAGAAAATATTTTTCTTATATTGTCTTAACAATAAAAAAAATCAATTCATTTTCTAGAAATGCATTTTGTTAAGAAAGTATTCCATAAAATTTTGTTTTCTGTTAAAACAAATAGACATTAAATCTTCTTTCACTTCTCAACCAGTGGTGGACGCAGGATTTAGAATAAGTGGGGCTAACGAATAATAGTATATATTTGAAGTACAATATAAAAAAAGAAAATTAAAGCAAAATAAGTTGGATAAAATTTTTCTTTAAATAACAATAATTGAGTTTAAAAAAAATTACTGAATTTCATATTATCATATATATATATATTTAAAAAAAATTGAGTGGGGGCTTGAGCCCCCACTAGACCCACGTGGGACTGCCCCTATTCTCAACCCATACTAAGCCTAGAATTATGGATTCTAGGAAGGTGTGAATAAGGGAACAAGAATAAGAGAGTAGTAATAACATTATCAAACTTAAAAAGGATTTGACAAAAAAATTAATCTTTGAAAAAGGAATAGAATCAGATAAGGAAGGTAAGAGTAATGATAATTATTATTTTATTAGTTTATTTAGTTTAATCATGAAATAGAATCATATTATTTATAATTCCTTTTACTATCATTTGGTTCATCTATGTAAATGAAAAGATGACTAATTACTTTTAAAAAAAATAATTAATTACTAATAACAAAACTATATTAATAACTTAAAAATTGTAATTAAATTTTTTAAACCATAATTTCCACATAATAATAATAATAAAATTGTAATAACTTATCCATGAGTACAATATATATTAACTTGTATCCCACGTGATGCATTAATTTAATTATTTTATTTGATAATAATTTATAATATGAATTTAGATTATAAATTTTAATGTATTCAAACATAGATAAATCATTATCATATTTTTATATATTAGATTACTATATAATTGATTCAATTATATTCGTATTAATTATGAAGGAATATTATATTTCTTTTGATTTAAAAAAGTTGTTACATTAACATTTCAAATTAGTTAAATTTATTATTTGAATTTTTTTCACCTTTTCAAAAATATTTTCTTAATATAATAATATTCAAGTGATTTTATTTATAAAATTTTGTTTAAAAATTTAAATTAATTATTTTGTGTCAGAAGATTTAATTATTTAATTAATAAGAGTTTATGTATTATCATAACTAATATATTATCTTAAAAAAAATATATTTCAAAAATATTTTAAATTAAAATTTTAATAAGTATTTAAAAGTGATAAAAATTTTAAAAATAAAAATTATGAAATATCAAATTTGATATTTCATATTTAAAGGTGATATGAAAATTTAAAGAGTGAGAACTTTTAGATAAATATTATATACTAAATCATAATTAGATATTATTAATCATATATTGATAAGTATTTAATTTTTATATAAATATAATTATTTCCTCATATATAAATTAATTAATGCACAATAGAAATAATTTAAATTAAAACATATTAATGAATTTAGACTAAAAATTAGGCATAGATAATATTATTAAAAAATTTTAAATAGATAATTTCTATAAAGAATGAAAATATATAATATTTATCAAAATGATTTATAATTTAAAAATTTGAGGATATATTATTAAAATTATTTAAATTTTGAATCATACAATTCTCTAAAATATTAAAATATTTTAAAATTTTATTTTTAATGTTAAATATTTAAATATTACCAAATTCTAAGTTGAAGATCATTTCAAAAATATTAAAATAGATGCCAAAATTACATTATTTAAATAAATAAATACTTCAAATATTATAAATTAGAAATCAAAATATTATTTGATAATTGGTAAAATTTAAACAATTAAATTAATAATTCAATAGCTTAATAGCAGTAAAATTAATAAAAAGTAAATTAGAAATCAGTTATAGATAATTCAAATAAATAATTTATGATTAAAACAAATAAATATGGAAGTACTATCTACAATTTGAATTGGAAGGAAAAGAAAAAGATAAAAAGGAAACTTAAAAGTTCTTCTCACTTGCCCTTTCTTGACAAGTAAAAGACGCTTACTATTTAATGTATTTAGGTGAGGTGTCTGAGCTTCAGCAAATTATGAATGAAATTTACAATCCTTTTATCAAGTTCATCATTGTCTATATAGATGATGTTCTTGTTTTCTCATAAAACATTTATCAGCATTTTAAACATTTTAATGTTTTATTACACAAAAAAATGGTATTGCAGTCTTAAGAAAAGTCTATCTTATTTCTGCCACCCCAACATCCTGCTGCACTTGGTTATAGGAGTTGCCTTTTCTCAACTCAACTCAAATTCAGGATTTACATTCCTTTACAAACTCAAGTTTTGCAGTGTGCTATGAGTTTTTCAGATTATTTTCATGTTCAAATGCTCTAATACCTAATTCTCCAAAGAAAAGGTTCTATTAAATAATGGGCAATTTTAATCAGGCTCACAAAGTTGGCAAACATGAAATCACCAAATGATTGAAGAAGCATCCTCAATTCCACAAATCTAACAGTATCAAATAGGTGTTCCTAAAGTCCCAACTTTCAATGCCTTTAAAATAGCGAAGGGTTTTGCATTTAAGATTTGAAAGTAGTTCAACAGATTTATCTTTTCACAGAATAGAGTCTTCTATAAAGTGTTTTCTAATCATATAAATTAAGGTGTTGACTACATCAGGTACGGGTTCACCATTTAATCCTAATATTAGTTCACCTTGGCTATCCATTTTGATTGATTCTAGGATTTGATCCTTCACTAAATTCGTAAGATGTTCATCCTATTAACTTTTGATTTGGCCAGTAAAACCAATAACTAGAACATGAACGACTATCATGTCGTCACATCCTTGCATAGTTTGATAAGTTGCGCTTACTATAGTCATTTGTTGAAGAAGTTTGATAATCTCATATTCATATATATAGATAATGATATGATAAAAACCAAGAATTTTTTTCCATGATCAATTTCTTGTAGAATGTGATATCAATTGTAGAAAATTGGAAATAGTAGCCATTTAAATAGCCAAGAGATGTAGTATATGCAAGTAGCACCTATAATAAAGACATTAATCAACCAAGTTAAGCACATGTCTATTGATCATAATAACCAAAATAAGCTACGATCCAAGACTAAGCACATAATATTTTTACTAAGATCCCAAAATAAAACAATGTATCATGTCTCTAGTCACCTTAGAATTAGATCTTCTTAAGAAAGTCAAACACATATTGCTTCCTCAAATTAGGAGGAGCATGATAGAACACTTGTAGCTTCTGTTCTTCTGCCATAAGAATGGCTGCCACTTCCAAAGCTTCAGAAGGAGAAACACATTCCAATTTCATCACCTTCTCCAATACTTTGTTGCTCTTAACATCTAATTTTTGCTCCTTTTCTTCCATACATGACCATGCATTTGCCATGGTAGTAAGGTGCACATTCATATCATAAAAAATGGTACAAAATTTTTTTTGCAATAGTTTGAAGAGTAGAAGCTAAATCCCTATTATCCTCCATTTTCCCTTTCTCCCCTCCTTTGGAAGTCTTCTGTTTCTTTACCTTCTTTGATAAAGGTTTAGGAGCATATTCTTTTTGCATAGATTGAGTCCCAAATTTATTCTCACCACAACCATCATCATCATCACTATTCACAGTCATTAGTTCATTTGTCATTTCAACTTCTATATTTTGAATAGCTTCAACAAAATTCTCCTAACTTCATGAGTTGCTCTATCTTTTTCATAAATTTTGGCAAGTATGTCAAAGTAAGGAAATGACACCCATAGAATCTTTTTACTTTCTTGTGATTCTATTATAAATACAAAAAGACAAAAATGTTAGGAAAGGTACACACAATATTAACTTGTAAAAAATCTTATAAGAAAAAAAGAAAGAATAATGAATAGAAATTACCTTCACTCATTCATCGTAAATGCTTTTCTTTGCTTGCAATAACTTCTTTTCATCATCCCACCTGAATTTGGACATGCCTAACATTTTTGCCAATGCACTATATTTTTTAGATCAATGTTTAAACCTAGACTCAATGTGTGGTTCAGCTCTCAAGCCATAGTGAGGAAGTTTGGAATGAATCATTTCTTCCAACCAATTTAAATAACCATTTTTAAATCCATCCTCATCTTTCCATTTAGAATCACTAGCCAATTCATGTATTGGTTATATCAACACATCATCCTAACCTTGACTAGTACCCTCTTTGGTAGGTAGACAACTAGTTGTATCACCCTCCACCCTATCAAGTATCAAAGCATAAGACATTGTAATTTTATAAATTAACTAAAAAAAGAAAAGTAGCATGCATAGAACACAATTCTTT
>JANHAO010004954.1:0-23371 GCA_026873985.1 Saraca asoca | reverse complement strand
TAATTATGCATAGATCATAAATATGAACATAATATGCAATATAAGATGAATATTCAACCTTTAGTATCTAAATCCACAGACCGCTGAGTCATAGATGCAATAGAGCCCAATCCAATTAACTCTAGGGCACCTATATACGACTAGCATATAGCTCATTCCGGAGATGCATTGACGAATTGCCAATGTAGTTGCGTGCTCATTGAGGCGTGGAAACGCTAAAAACATACTCATAATGCTAGCACAGCTATGTGCTCACTGAGGTGTGAAGATGCTAAAAGCATACTCACAATGCCATCACAACTACGTGCTTACTGAGGCGTGGGGACTCTAAAAACATACTCATAATGCTAGCATAGCTGCGTGCTCATTGAGGTATGGAGACGCTAAAAATAAACTCACATTGCTAGCATAGCAGCGTGCTCGCTGAGGTACAAAGGCACTCTTAAACACTCAGTGCCGACATAGCTGTGTGCTCGCTGAAGCGCAAGAATTGACTTGGTTATTTGCCTAAGGCAACAAGAATATTGTGATTCACAGCTCTCATACGACCAAATATTCACAGCTCACATGCGACCTGATATTCATAGCTCTCATGCAACTTTCTGTTGGACACAGTTCTTATGCGATTGGTTTATACAATATTTATTTGTGAGATGTTTCGCTCATATTGCTCACAAGGGAGCTTGGCCGATTGGCTATTCAAGTATCACATCGTGAACTACAAGAGTTTGCATTATCATCTATGGAATACGGAAAACTAAGAACAACACACATAAGTCACAAGAGGAGATTTTATTCATTAAAAAGCCTCAACGAGGTAAAATTACATCGGAAAACTCAAATTACAAATCAGAAAAAGTCAAAATACAAGTTAGAGGAAGGCTACAGCTAGTTCCTTCTGGAAGAAAGATTGTTGCGCAAGAGGAAAACTCCCACCAATCAGAGGGCCAGCCACTGAAAGGCGAACCCTTGCTTGACTCCCGCCAACCGGAGAGTGAACGAGCATAACTGCTCCTTATTCTTTCTGGCTACAGCTCCTCTTCTGATGTGTAAAAAGCGTAGCTTAAGAAGCGACAGGAGCCTGGCCAGCGGGGCAAAAACCTCATGGTGAAACTGAGAGGTAATTTGAGATTCGTATGAGATCCCTCTATGTTATCAAAGAAGTTGTGTCTTCGAAACTTCTTATGTAGCAGGCCATACACACCACGGCGGAAAGACGGAACACCGGTAGTAAAGGAGGCTTATTTGGGGTATTCATGGTTTTGCTCATTGAAGGAGCAAAAGAAACTCCTTCTGCCTTAAATAGAGCCAAGCCCGGTCTCACCGAAGGGTTTAGATGAATCTCCCAACCGCCTTCATTTATTGCCTTGGAAAAGAACGAGGCTGACTCACCAATGATCATGAGGCATGTATTGCGGGAAGTATGGCCTAGAGCAAATGAAATGATAGATTCAGTGACGACTTTGACTGAGCTGAATTCTGCGAACTGAATGACCTTTGAAAAGTTTCAACTCCCAACTTGTGAAATGAGTTGAGAGTTGGGGGGCTTATATTATATGTGAAATTCGGAATATCCTTAATGGACTGGCAAGTGGCCCGAGCGTCGCAAGAATTCAGCTTGCAGGATACTTAGAGCGCTAAGTTTCAGCTCGCCCCAACGAGAATGAGTTCGACCTCACTACCTCGAAGATAACAGCTCCCCCAGATCGAAAAATCTGGCTTGCGAGGTCCGACCAACAGCCCGAAGCTCGTTAAGCAGAAGATCAACATATGTATTGCCCAGCAAACACATGGGCCCATTTGCAGAAAGTATTATGTAGAAGCCAACTTATAAGATTTTAGTTTGTCCATCTTGTCTTATACATTAAATGTTTGACGTAATAAAATTACTGCATGTAAAATTATAATTATAACCTTCTTTCCTTTATAAATAGAAGGAAGGAGATGAATGTTAGGGAGGACTGAAGTCATCATACTGAAACTCTGTAAAAATACTTTCAGATCAATATACTACTGTGGACGTAGGGTTCGATTCTATTTGAATTTGACCGAATTACGTTAAAAGCTCTGTGTCTTTCTACTGCTCTTCCTCTTCTTCTCGCCTTTTTCATTTCTTCACCGCTTTCTCCACCAGAATATGATTTGAGATCCGAAATCTGTTGGCTGGAGTTTGACACAGAACTAAAATCCACCATCAACAATAAAATTATATATTTAGTAAAATTATAGAAACTACAAATTTAGATAACCTTGTTATTAATATCGAGATATTAACCATTGATGGCAGCACCAAGATATACGTTACAGGTTATTGAAAACAAAGTTTTTTGTTTTTTTTGGTGCAAAACTCAGGATAATTCATTTGATGAAAGCAGTTCAGGCTTTGATGTTGGCGTTCAAATTGTATTTTTTTTTTTTTTAGTTGCTTAATTGCTTCAAATTTCAACCGCATCAATTCTTTCAACGGGGGACTTCCAATAAGGTTTTCCCCCCTAAATGGTTTGCTAGTGTTATTGAAAGATATCCTTTATATAAAAATTTTATTTGTATGTATAAAAAAAAGAAATATTTATATCAATTATATATTTTATCATAAATAAAATTATGCGTAATATTATAATAATAACAAAAATAATTTTTTGAATATTAATTTTATCATATATAATACTAAATAAATAAAATATTTTTTATAATTTTAATTTTATATAGCTATAATCATAAATAAATAAAAAATTTACTACTAAAATATTTTTCAATAAAATAAACAAAGCCCGGTAGAATTGAAATATTTTTAATAACGAGTTTACATGACCTGATTTTACTTCCAACGAGATGCTTTTATGTGGTCAAATTGAGGTGGAACCTATCTTAAAAGTATTTTTTATGACAATATAAAAGGTTTACACTAATGAAATATTAAACTTAACATTCACTAATATTCCTAAGAGTGAAATAGCAACTGCTCTCTATCTTTGAGAAATTTTTTTTCTTTGGCGTCTTTTGTTCAAAATAAAATACACCAATATATTTATGATTTGTTTAATATTTTACTGAAATAATTAACTTTGAGTACAATTACTTATAGATAATTAATTTAAATTCTGTTATAATGAATAAATTTTATGTTCCAGAATTTTGTTTGAGATTAATTGTACATGTGTAAACGATTTGGAAACCCTGCGGGTGTCTTGGCGTTAGTGGTAGTTGTTGTGAGTTTTATTTGGGTTTTTTTTTTTTTCATTTCTGTTTTACCCTTCTTTTGCTAAACCCTTATGGGCTTCCCCCTCCCACCCATTTTCTAAAGCCCTCTTGGCCGCTCTTCTCTGAGCAGAGAGACGCAGGCACTCGAGCGTGGCATAGAGATGGCACAGAGAAGTAAAGACCTTTTGCAACTAGAGCACAGTGACACATCCATTTCATCGCTAGGTCTCTCTGTCTCCCCAGTACTTTCTACGAATTTAATTTTTTTTTTTTGTCTTCTTCGCATTATCTCTTAAATTCGTTGAAATTCTTACCCCGTTTTTGTGTGTTTGCAGAATCTGCAGTTCTCGTGTGCAAGAAAGACTCCACATCTGAAAAGAAACGCCCTCCTAATGGGTCGCGGCTGACAAATCCAGTTCCCCGAAGCCAACGTACTGTTTCAAACTTATCCGAAGTTGATTTTTTCACCTGTTTTAGTACTTTTATAATACTATTTTTCTAATAATAGGATGATTTTATTCAGAAAATTAATGCTTTTTATGTTTATTTCCTTAGGAAGATTTGAATGGTTGATTTAATTCCCTACTGTACTGATACTGCCAAAAATTTCTGATTGTGGTGTTTTTTTTTTGGATGATGATTGCTTTAACTCGCTTGATTACCAGCAAAATAAATCAAATTTTTTATTTACTTCTGGTATGCATTTAAAGTTTGTTTGTGATGTTGCATATGAATCTGAACTCTGAAGCATGAAATAGTAAAGACATACCATAAGTAACTCAACTTAATTCAAACACCTATTACTTGGATTTTTGATGGAGCTGAACTCCATGATCATGAAAAAAAAAAAAAAAACATGAAAACATAACAACATGAGTTTTGCTTTGTTGCTTGATATGAAATTTTGGACATTGGTGCAGTTTTAGGAAAAGTTCAAGACTTCCTAGGGGTGATGTCAGAAGCTAACAAACGTTTGGAGCTTGATGCAAAGGTTACAAATTGATCTTTTGATTGCCATAACATTTTCAACTTTGCAACTGCTTTTTTCCATTTTTTTTTCCCCTAATTTGTTAAGGCTCTGCATCTGATTAATGTAGGAGAATCCCCAGAATTATGATATTGAAGAGCTGACTGGAAATGAATCTGAAGTTATTGAAATGGTAATTCAGTCTCATATCTCTCCATAGTCTGTCCATCCATCTACTTACCTGTCTATATTTATAATACGGACTTGCAACTGGTGGTTCACATAATTGTTTTTTGAGTTCATTTTATTACACAGGATTTGATGCTTGGTGTTGCTGACCTTCATACACCTGAGGCTGTGGCTGCTGCTGAATCTGCGATTTCCAATTGTCAGCCAGTGATTCCATTGGTTGCTAATAGTAGTGAAACTGATTCAGACGAAAGTAGTTTCGAAGAGAGCAGTGGGGATGACAAGGGAAGCTGTGATGACGATGAGGATGACTGTGACAGTGATCATAAAAAGTCATCTTCTCGATCTGTTTCTGGAAAAGATAATACTCTCAGCAAACACAAGGGAAATCATCGTTTGAAGAAACGGCCAAAGATAGTTGAGCTTTCATAAGACACGAATTCAATGAGGTACAGGGTTTTGAGAATTAGATCTTGATGTATCCGTTTTGTATTAATACTGTTTTACTGAAATGGTTGCAACCAGAATGAAGGAGCATTTGTACCATATCAGAATTGGAATTTGGTAGAAATGTTGGCTTTGTTGAGAATATAACAACAGCAGTCCACATCAACGAGATGGTGCAATGGGAATTTAACTTATATAGTAATTTCTTTAGGACGTGATGCTGGGATCCTCTGATGAAGAACAATGCCGCATGGGTTGATTGTATTGCAAAATTATGTATGCCAATGATTAGAAACACAATCTGCTCTCACAGTTTGTAGATTCCAATTGTTATATGGGTGCATTTTTTAGTTTGTTCTGCGAACCCTCTTATTAATATAGACAGCGTAGGATATAATGCGGAAGAAACTGAGCAATATGAATAATTCCGTACAGTTTGCTAATAGTCAGGAAGGCAAGTAGTAAAACTTGATGAACGAATAATTTATATCGGTGAGACTGTTCTCAATGATTTTCAAGAACAAAGTGGTCCTACGAAAATTTATCAGTAAAATTAGCACTTGTGGAATATGATGTGATCATCTTTAAGTTTTTTGTTGTCATTCCACACGCGTTCTAATGGCCAAGTATGTGGCTGCCCAAGAAGAGGCCATAGAGGCTGCTACAAGTTTTATCTTTGTAGGAGCTGTAGAGAGCAGCTTTAGAAAACAGAGAATCCCAGAGGGAATTGTGACTGGACAGGAAATTTGCATCAAATGTATGTTCTGATACATCACAACGGAAATTGTATATGTAGGTTGCCTGGGTATTGTGGGAAATGATGAGCATAAAATTGAAATTGAAAAAGTCCAATGTTTCTGGATAACGCATTAACCATTCAGCCACCAAGTTGTGCAGCATGACAAATTGTTTGGCATATTGTTACGGGTCGGTAGCACTCCAATCATAATCATGCGGCGCATGCATGCCACTTTTGATCAATATGTCAATCTTCTAACAAACTTATGTCACATTTGGATAGATAAACGGGGCATTATGGAATATGCACAACATGTCTGAAAGTAACATGAGCTTGTAAACTGAAGAAAACGAACAATTGAGCTTGAAGAACCCGCCACATAGTGCGCAACAGGTAAGGAACAATCAAATAGGGAGAGAGATAACTCATTTTTATTGATATATATCTCATTATATAGTTTAAAATATGTAGGAGAGATTTCATGTCAATACACTCATAAGACCCTTAGACTAAGTATCAACGAGTCCCAAATAAGCACTTGAAAAGGCCGCAATATGCCTCGACAAGCTGCCGACACTTCCCCACTAAAGAGCATTTTGAGCCAAAGGCCAAATGCAAGGGTAGGCATACTTTTATGAGTTGACATAAGGCCTTTTCTAATAGCTTTAGGTAGAGATTTTGTGCCATCTTATATAGACATAAAGCTAAAAATGCAAGGAGTGAAACTATATATTTTTCTACTCTCACTGGATAAGCGAACCATGCCAAAATTATAGAAATGCCCCTAAAATAGGGAAAAGTAGTATACAAGTTGGATCACTCCTAAATTTGAGCCATAAAGCCCTCATACAATGTTTTTTTTTTTTTTCATTAAGTTTTGTGTCAAACAGAGTACGTTTGTCCCCTTCAAATCATTCATAAAGCCAACTTGTGACATTCTCTCCCACTTAAAGAATGTCAATGTCCTCATTGATATCTCAATCTAATACAACTCCTATGAAGGTCTTCAACCTGCTCCCCTCAAGCTACTCCCTCAAACTCTTTATGAGGTTCTTCAGCTTGCTCATTTGAGCTTCTCCCTTGACCACTCCTAACTTGTCTCTTTGAGCCAATGCCACTTGAGAACTTTCAAAAGGATGACATCCTTAACTTGGCATAGCATCAGGACAGTCTTCTATCCGTTGTTTATCAGCTCCTCTTTTGACTTTCTCTAAGCTTGCCTTCTTGAGCTAGTTCTATAAAAAGTTTTGTTGCCTCCATAGACTTTGGTGAGCTTCCTCTACAACTCAAGTTTGGTGCCTCTGCAACTTGAATGTTCACTACCTTAGCAGCTTGCATGCGCTACCTCTGTTGCTCTCATTTTGCTACCTCTATAGCTTATGTGCACACTTGGTGTTTAGGATTCTACTACCAGAGATGCCCTACATCTAATGTCCTATACATCGATGTGAGACACAAGACTAATCCCTTGGTTCCAAGTTTGCTTGTGTTAGGTTCAATAATCCCTAACGTTTCTCTATGCCTCTTGATCTAATCCTCTAACCCTATATGAATTGATATTCTCTGGCATCTTGGCCATCATAATCCTTTTGAAGTTGATGCTCTCTAGCATCGTGGTCCTCATGACCTCTTTTAGGATTTTGTACTCTCTAGTGGTAGCATTTCGAAGTTGATACAATGTTGTATTGCGACAATCATAACCACTATTGCAAAGATTGGTGCCCTCTAGCACTTCTCGATTGACATCATCTAATGTCAAGGCCACTATAGCCTATTTCAATCGCATCTTCTTATGGCTCCCCTACCTTTGCTTGGAAGGGTTAAGCATAGAATAGTATGTCACTTTTGCTCAAGCGCCACATGCTTATGCACTAGCAAATGTGAGCTCTAAGGTTATTGTCACAAAGTTCATTTCATGATTATGATGCGCTACCTCTGTAGCATCTCGAATTATCCTTTTGGATCATCTCGACTCGAATATGATTATGCATTCTGGCTTTTCCCATGGGATTGGACTACTTGATGCATCTATTCAAATATTTTAACCCTTTACTGTGGTGAGACTGTGCACTCTTGCATGACCAAGACTTTGCCCTTTAGCTTCACTGATTGTTAACTTGTCCTTTTAGACATGGCTAAGCCCTCTGGCAAGACCAAGGCTTCTCATGCTAGATAGATTGTCAATTCTTATATCTCTCTAGATGGTTTGCATTCCCTTAAATACTACTATGAATGAGCATATAACCAATATCCCCTTGGTATAGAAAGTCCATTGACTGCTGCACACGTTTGCACTTAATGCACCAATATCGTTCCGTCAATTGCAACATTCTCAAACTTTTGCCTAAGATTTGCTCCAACCTCTCCTTACCCTCAAAACCAAGTCCTTGACAACATCTCTTCACGAGTTTGAGGAATGTTTGCTACTTTCATAACCCTGATAAGCTTGGACAAGCTAAATCTAATCCAATTGTCCACTTTGATATGATGAAAACTTTTTCCTACCACTCGACTCTCAAGCCAGTCCACCCTACCTACCATGTCTTCTTACCTACTTGTCTTCCTTACATGCTCTTTTGAGTGCTTAGCAAGAACTTGGGTGCTTAGCAAGACTACTACTTGGCGTAAGGTTAAGACCATTTGGCCACCCAATCTACCTTTTAGCAACCGGACTCTGATACCAACTGTCACGTTTGGCATTGGAAGCTCTCCTCATTAACACAATGCTTTCGTTGCCTGATCTACCTATTTCATTACCTTGCCTACTTAGTCACCCTGCCAATTCCTCTGAGCACTTGGCCAGTAACAAGCGCTTGCTAAGATAAGCACTTGGCATGGAACCAAGAGCACTTTGTTATGGGCTAAAGCTCTTAAGCGGAGAGTTACATTCACCACTGTTCACATGCAAGAGTTCCTAAGGATTGGATTGTAAAATCTTTTGCTCTGATACTAACTATTGTGGGTCGATAGCTCTTTAGTTGAAACTGTATGGCACATGCTTGCCATTCTTGGTTAACATGTTCATTTTTCAACAAACTTAAACCATGGTAGGATAGATAGATGAGGCACTGTAGAATATACACAACATGATTGAAGGCAACATAAGTTTATAAATTGAAGCAACTAAACAATTGAGCTTTAAGAATGCCCCATATAAGTAGCCTTTAGTGTGCAATGGGCAATGGACAATCAAATCTCCTAAATTTAAGTCACAAGGCCTCCATACAGTGCTTTATTTTTTCCATAAAATTTCATGTTAAATCAAATATGTTTGCCCCCTCAAATTGTTTACAAGACTAACTTGTGACACATATTGTGAATAGAAATGGTTATGTAGTTTCATAAACTAAATGTAAATTGAAAGAGTTCAAATTATTTACCAAAATCTAATAAGGTTTTAACTTAGGAATTGAAGCCTCATTTATGGTTGATTTTCAATCATGTGCCCATGACTGCATAACTAACACACTACACATAAGGAAGGTTAGTTATGAAAGGACTGAGAGAGTCAGACATTTTCTTGAACATAACAACATAAGCCCACATCAACAAGATGGTGCAATAGGAATTTAAGTTATATACTAAAACTCTCCTTTTAGGAACGACTGACTGGTGAGAGAGCGAATGGCTGCTAGATGGCCTACATATGCATGATGGAAGTAGTTCGTTAAGCATGCTTGGACTATTAAGTCAGTTCACATGTAGAGTTTGGATAAGTGTAATAAAGACAAATCAAATAGGAGGTACCTGCTTATTTATATAGGTGCCAAGCATACCAATTATTGTACTTTTGGATGAATAATATGCAACCACGTGTCTTTGGTTGGTGGCGTAAGTGAGAAACTCATGAGGCCATTATTGTAATCACATTATTCATGTATACTTGGGTCATGCCTTTTGTCATGTGTTAGTTAGGTGGTTAATTTTCTAAGTCCTTGTTTAGCCAACTTCTATGCCCAAGTTGATCGACTAAACATAATGAGTTGATCAATTTAAGTTTGAGACCTTGCTCTTGCCATAACAATTTTTTCAATTGGTCTTGGTCGACCGACATAGGTCGATCATCTTGTGACTGGAGATTACTTTAGACTACATCATTTACCCCATTTCCTCCTTGGTGGATGTGATGATTGGCCTACTTGAAACCTTTCATTCTCCTAGGCTAGCTGTTCTCTATACCTCACAGGCAATGATGACTTTTTGCCTTCTCAAGGAATCTTGAGACTTGTAAAGGTCACGTTATGGTGAGGATTACCATGTAAGCCTTTCATTTTAATTCTCCCTAATCATTAGATTTCTTCCAACCTCTTATAAATGCCAATCTTTGTTTTCTATCACCAAACTTTGCATTTTGCCTTCGAGAGTTCAAATTTTGTTATTGCCTTCTACCATTTTCTCTGACGCTCCTCCATGGTTTTTGCTCGCTCCCCTATTACTTTTGCAAGTAAACTCTTATATTGCTTCTTCTTTTGCCTTTTAGTTATCTTTTTTCTTCTTTCTTTCCTCAAAATGTGTCAACAATGGCAATTTTCCTTTGATGATGCCACTCCTTGTGTTTGTCTACTTTTCCTCGGATTGCACCTAAGGGACCAGTGCTTATCATGTCTTTTGGCCTAGCTCCCCTTTCTTTTTCTCGCTTTGACTTCCTTTCCCTTGTTCGATCTTCTTTTCTATTGTTTCGCCATTCTAATTATACTCTGTTTTCTTTAAAGGTGACCTTTGTCTTTACGTTCTCCCAATTCATGACTGATAGATCGGGTGATCCAATTGACCTATCATTCGATTTGACTCTTCATTTGATCTTGAGGAGTTCTCTTTTGAATGTATAGTTTACCACTTTGCTTTTCCTTTTTATGCGATCATGGATGAGTAGTCTCACAGTGAGAATGAGAACGAATGGGTTCATTTGATCAATGCCATGCCAATCAACATAAGGTGGATTCACTCTAATGTGAAGCTAACTGCTGCTTCTATTGAGTGGAGAGACCTAGGATGTTATCCAAGAGTCAGAGAAGGTTCATGTCCTAGATGAATCATTGAAGAGATATTTTTTTGAACCTACCAAAGTAGATGATCGGGCATGCAACTACGATACCATATCCTTCGTGATGTTTTATGGAGTTGTCATTGATCGTCTCCATGTTTGCCCTCATTTGTCCATGTTTTAGGCATGCGTTCTCTAATCTCTAAACATCTATCCATCCTAGCTAACTTGGAATGCTTGGGCTTCCTATTTTGTTTTGAAGTGTTGAGTATTCGCCTATGTCTTACATCAACTATAGGCTCCTTCTTCTTCTTCTTCTTCTTTACTTACTCTTAGCAAAAATTTAGGGGTTGGATACACTTTATTCAATGCCCTGATTGAATTTTCATAGAAAACATGCTTAGCAGTGTTTACACCTAGAAGCATTCCTTCTTGAAGGTTCGAATGGCTGAGGGGTTTTACCCATTTTTTCTTCAAGATGGAGGGAAATTTTATTTGGCTAAGTAGTCTTCTCTTACAAAGCAATCTCCGAATTGACCTCTCGAAGATTTCTCGACTGATGAACAAGACCTCATTGTTCGACTGTTGGTGTTAGGGCCATTTAATGCTCAATTTGTCCTTCATACATACTTTGTTTTTACTTTGGCTTTGTTTTTTATTTTGCCTTTACTAACTTTCACTCTTTTTTTTTAGATTACTGGTTGAACAAAAAAGTAATAGAAATTCATTGTTTGAAAATGGACCCAAGCGACTAATGGAAATCTATGCCTGAGCTGTGGCTAAGCAAAAGCCTATTATTCTGCGGACCGCTTAGATTGAATCAATGCTGCAAGTAGCTGAAGTTACTAGTGATCCCATATCTTCTGATCGGCCTAGGCTTTCATCCGAATGTACCAAGGTGCTATCTTTACATAAGCGAAAGGGTTCCTACTAAGACTCTTCTAAAGGCAAAAGGAGTAGTTTTTTTGATGCTCCCACCTCTACTACCAAGGTAGGCACCTAGAAGGAGCTATAATCGATCAAAGCCCTTGAAGGGAGTATTTTATCCTTTGATACTATAAATAACCTATGGTATAAAGACATAGACTATGGCACCTTTCTGTGTAGCCAATTACTCCTGCTGACCAAGATCACAATGAGAAGTTTATACTAGATCATGATCCTCTATGCTTCCTAAAGTCTTCTACGATCGAGTATTTGGCGGCCTCTGTCCTATCCATTGTGCCAACTTTTGCAAGGAATTAGAAGGGATTGGCAAATACCAATCGAAGCATCATGGATGGCTTAAGAAAAGATGCTAAAGGCAAGGCTAAATAATTGGTCAATTGAGATAAGATCATCTCTAACCTTATCAGCTGTATAGCCGAGTTAGTGAAGGAACAAGATTCTTTGTCCTTGAAGAGCGAGGAATTAGTGAAGCAACTTTTCTTCGAGGTATAAGAGTTGGAGATCAAATGGAAGGAGTGAAAAGCCAGTGAAGTAGGTTTCAACCAAAGACTCAAGGTCACTATTGCTAAGGCTAAAGATCTTAGCTACCTCATGTTCCAAAGTTGGCTTGCCAAAGCTATTCACCATATTCAACATTTTTAACCTGACGTGCTGATCGATACTTCCAAGATCAATAGGGATAGGCCTTTGGAGTAGCTTTTAGAAGAGTTGGAAGTAGACTAGACCTTTGTTTTGCTTTTGTCATTGTTGTTAATGCTTTTTCTTCTTCTTTTTTTTTTAATGTACGAATTAGGTCAATCGACCATATCAATGAATCTTTAACTTTTTAATCAGCTTCTATATGGTATTCTTTTTGCATTTATGCCTCCAAAGGGCTTGTGCCTTGCTAAATAGGTTTTTTTTTATAATTATTCTTGCATTTTTGAGTTTCCCGATCGAATGAACCTTCAATGGGCTTTGTACTTTCTATTTATCTTGCACTTGTGTTTGAATGCCATACTTTGAGGGCATGGGTTTTTATTAACGTTGAGGGAACTAATTGAATTTTTATTAGTACTAGGAGGGCTACTCGATTTTTTACTAGTGCTGAGGGGATTGCTCAATCTTTTATTAGTACTAAAGGGACTGCTCAATCTTTTATTAGTGTTGAAGGGATTACTCGATCTTTTACTAGTGCTAAAGGGACTATTCAATTTTTTATTAGTGTTGAGGTGACAACTTAATCTTTTGTTAGTGTTGTAGGGACTACTCGATCTTTTATTAATGGCTCACGGATGTGGTAATCTTTTATCTTTTCATTTCATTTTGCTTTGGCTACATGGTTTTTTGTTCATAGCTATCAGATTTGCACATGGTATAACTTTAAATGTGTTGCATTCCATGTTCGGGGAAAGGGCTTCCCTTGGATAGTCTCTAGTCGATAAGTGCCCTTTAATAGGGTCTCTCATACTTTAAACAGACCTTCTCATGTTGTTGCTATATTTCTTTCCATTATTGCCTTATATGGTCCATCTGCCCATCATAGGACTAGATCTTTCTTCTCAAACTCTTTGCTTCTTACTCTTCTATTCATAATTTTAGTGATTTTTACCTTAGAACACTCATTGAGAAGTTGAGCCATCTCTTTTGTTTCAATCAACATGTCCAGCACCTCTTTTCTCCTTTCTTCATTTTCTTGTTGTTCATATTGCTTTCTTTGACTAGAGTATTGCCTCAGTTCAATTGGAGTATGGCCATACTCCCATATACAAGCATGAAAGGAGTCTCGCTAGTGACGAAATGAACAATGGTTCTGTATGAACATGGAACACTCGACAATTCCTTAGCCTATCTTCCTTTTGCTTCATTTAGTCTTTTATTAATTTTTTTAGGATGATCCTATTTGCTAGCTCAGCCTACCCATTTGATTGAGAGTGCTCGATAGATGTAAACTTTTGCTTAATCCCCAACCTTCATTTGAAGATATATGAGACTCATATTTTCATAATAGATGTGTAGTTGTGAACATACCTTTGGCATAAATTTTGAAAGTGACTACTAGCAAATGCTTTCCATTATAGGATATGATTGTTGGGGGAAGCTATACCTAAAAGGAGCTATTAGCAATTTTCTTATGCCAAAGGTTATATTTTCAAAAATTTTACCTGTAAAAGATGTTTTTCCAAATGAATTTTTATACATTATTTGAGGTTATGGTCGTGAAGGGTTCTACATCTATCTATTTGGTAAAGTAATTGATTGCCACCACCATATATTTTAACTGACTAAGAGCAACTAGGAATGGTTCTAGCAGGTCTATGCCCCATTGGTCAAATAGCTAGGGAGTGAAGATGGATATCTACTCTACTGTAGGCTTCCTTTAAACCTTTGCGAATTTTAGGCACTTTTCACATCTTCGTAGAAGTCGCAAGGCATTTTTTTTTTCATTTTAGGCTAAAAATACCCCAATTGAATAGCTTTTAGTGTGATTGCCACTCTTGCCATATGACTTATGCAAATGCTTTTGTGAATTTCTCTCAGAATGCAATTGGCTTTGCTTGCGTGGAGGCATCTTAGAGATGAAAGGGAAAAACCTTTCTTTTATAACTATCCTACTTTCATAAAAAAATATGCTACACTTTGCTTGGTCTTTTTAGCTTCTTTCTTATCTTATGGTAGCCACTCTTCTTCTAAGAATACCACGATTGGGGTTAACCATGATTCTTCCTACTCTACGCACATTACTTCATCTGTGCAAGGGGACTACAATGTTTCCTATATCACAATACTATTGTTTATGACTGTTTTGGCACTGGCCAATTTGGCCAATGTGTTTGTGTGATCATTTTTTTCTTTAAGAATTCTTGCCAACTCAAAATTGAATCCTCTTGACAATCTCCTACCTATACCCTCATATCTTGCTAATTTTAGCTTTTTCACCTTGTAGTCTCTCTTGACTTGGGCAATTACTAGTTAAGAATTGCTTTTAACTTTCAATGATTGTGCTCCCACCTCTCTTCCTAACCTTAACTCAACTATTAGCACTTCATATTTTGCCTGATTGTTTGTTGCTTTGAAGTTGAATTTTAGTAAGTATTCTAAGATTGAATCTGTAGGCCTTCTAAGATCACCCTTGTCCTACTACCTTTTTCGTTCGATAAACTATCTATGTATAGCATCCATGTTTGGTTTTCTACCTCAATTCTTCTTTTTTTGCCAATTCTACTATAGAGACTGCCAATGCTTGGATTTTTACCACCTTCCTTGCTTCATAAGTGAGTCTATACTCTAATAGCTACTTTTTATGCTACTAACTGATTTGCCAAATTGGTTTTTTGTAGAATTTGTTGGATTGAAGCATTTATTTGAACAATAATTTGGTGGCTTTGAAAGTAAGGTTTTAACTTCTTGGATACCAACAACAAGGTGAAGGCTAATTCTTTATCTTTTGGTACCTTGTTTTGGCTTCATGTAGCATGCGGCTTGTGAAGTACACTGATTTTTGTTCTTTTGCAACTTCTTGGATAAGCACTGAGCTTACTACTTCTATAGTTGCTGCCAGGTATATGTATAGTATTTCTCTTGACTTTGGTCAAGTAAATATAGGTGATGTAGCCAAGTACTTTTTAAACTCTTGGAAAGCTTTTTTATAGTCGTTAGCTTCCTCAAAATTTTTGATATTTTTAAGTAACTTAAAGAAAGGAGCATGTTTATTGGCTAACTTGGATATGAAACATGTGAGAGTTGCCACCTTTTCATTGAATGTCTACAATTCCTTTATGGTTAAAGGGCTTCTCATGTTAATTATAGCTTGACATTTGGATGGGTTGGCCTCTATGCCCCATTCGATTAGCATGAAACCAAGGAACTTTCCCACCCTTACCCCAACTGCACATTTCTTCGGATTTAATCTCATTTGAAATTTTCTCAATATCTCAAGTGTCTCTTCCAGATCCAACCAATGTTACTCTGAGCTTTTCGACTTAATTATCATATCATTGACATAAACTTCCATACTTTTTCCTAGCTACTTTGAAAACACCTTGTTCATCATCCTTTGGTATGCCGTTCCTATGTTTTTCAACCCAAATATCATTACCTTATAGCAGAAGGTTCCTTGATCCGTTATGAATGTTGTTTTGTCTTCGTCCTCAAGGTGCATTTGAGTTAATTATAGCTTGTGAATACGTTCCTATAACTAAGAATTTCAAACCCCGCTACCCTATCCCCCAGCTGATCAATGTTTGGGAGTAGGTATGAGTCTTTAGGGCAAGCCTTTTTGAGATATGTGAAGTCCACACACATCCTCCATCCCCCTATGACTCTTTTTACCAGGACCACATTTGCTAGCCATGTGGTGTGTGAGACTTCCCTGATAAATCCTGCGTTCAAAAATTTTTCTACTTCTTCCCTTATTACCCACTGCTGTTTGGGGCTATGATTTCTCTTTTTCTATTATATGGGTTTTATGCTTAGGTCAATTAACAATTTATGGCAAGGTACTCTTAGGTTGATTCCTGGCATGTCGGTGACTGTTTAGGTAAACACTTTGTTATAATCCTTTAGAAGCTTTACCAATCAATCTCAGTTTGCTTTCTCCAACTTAGCCCCAATTTTCACTACTCTCTCATTGCCTTCACAAAAAATCTATAGTTCCTCCAAATTCTAACCTGACTCTAGCCAATGTGGATTATCATGTCGATTGTTAAGCAACGTCGAATCTACCATTTGACATTTGTTACTCTTTTTGTTAATGACCACTAATTTTGTTCTGTTAGTGCTTTCTTGGCTCTTAGCTAGGTCCGCCATATAACATTTTCAAGCAACTTATTGATCAGTCCACACTTCCCTAATTCCTCTAATTGTTAGGAACTTCATCAATAAATGAGGGGTAGAGACAATGATCCCAGCTTGATTCAGAGATGGCCTCCCTAGAATAGCATTGTAGGCATTGTTAGGGGTGGCTACAACAAGGAAAGTGACATCTAGTTTTTTGTCAATAGCCAAATTCCCAATGTTAGTCTCAAAGTAACTGTCCCCTCCACCTAAACTTACCCTCTTGTGAAACAATTAATACACTTGTGTAAGGCTTATACATGCTTTTGGGGATATTTAAGGCATTAGTAGCATATAAGTATAAAATATCAATAGATTTTCCTTGGTCGACGAATATTCTTTTGACGATGAAATTATGCAACAATGCTATAATAACCGTCGGATCATCATGATCTTGGTCAATGTCTCTAAAATCCTACTTGCGAAGTAGATTGGCTATATTGTTCTCTCTTTTTCTTCCCCCTTACCATCCTCACTATCTTGAGGTGTCTCTTTCTATCATTTTTGGAAGTTCCTCCCCTAGCAAAACTTTCAGCAATGGTCCTGACCATCCCCAAGATAGGGGAGGTCACCTCCATTTGCTTATTTTTTGATTGACTAGGTTATAGGGAGTGATCTTGCTCTCTTTCTTCTTTTTCTCCACCCTTTGAGTAGAATTTATTGTACTTTGAAAGGTGTCCCCTCTTTATAAGTGCCTCTATCTTATCTTTCAAGGTGACATACTCATCTGTATGATGCCCACAGTCCTTTTGGATTTTGCAAAATTTTGACTTATTGATTGGGGTAAACTTTTTCACTTTTGTAGAGGAAACTTCATCAGTTCAGTAGCTCTAACATCCTGTACGATGCAGCTTATCAACGCATTTAACATTTCATAATTGTTGAATCGTCCTTAATTGGGTGCCTTCTCCTGCTTAGGGGTTTTGTCCCTTGAAGGTGTATCATCAGATTGTGTGCATTTAATCTATCGCCAAGCAATCTCCACCTCTTCAACATTAATATACTTTTTCAATCAGGCCAAGAGTTCTGAAAAAGACATGGTGGGCTACTTGGCTAGCAAGAGGGAAAAGTGATGGCCCAAGTTAATTTGGTGCATTGCCACTACTTCATTGAGATCTTTTAATTTTATCTAGGGTGTTAATGTGAGCAAGATACTCCTTAAGTGTTTCACATCATCCCTACTAGAAATTGACTAAGCTTGCTGATGTTTTCCTAGATGCCCTACTAGTTGCAAAGTGCATGGAAAATGCTTCAGCAAGTTAGTGAAACCTATTAATCGATTGCCTCGATAGAGTCAAGAACCAACGTAGACCTACTTTCTTAAGGGTGGTGAAAAAATATGGCATATAATGGTGTCTGAAGCACCTGATAGCAACATTGAACCTCAGAATGCCTCCAGATGCTCCTGCAGATCTAACGTGCCATCATAGAGGTCAATATAGGTTTGTGGTTTGAAGTGGGTGGGTAAGGGAGTAGCCATCACAACTGCTAAAAATGGATGGTTTTTCTCTTGGCAAAAGGATAGTTGCTTAGGCGTTCAGGTAATGTTTATAGTGGGATTTAGTAGGTCATAAGGCTCGTGTGTGGGTGATATGCTGTACATGGTGGCAAACATCGATTATGTGTGTTGGATGATAGTGACATTAGGTATGGGTTGATTAACTAGAGTTTGGACTTGTGAGGTTTGCAAGATGATGAGATGGTGGTTCAAGGGTGGGTAAGTGAAGGTAGTCATTGGTGATGGAGTGGTGGAGATAGAGATTTGCTCTTCCAGAGGGGGTGTTGGACATGGCTGGAGCTATTGGGGCTTAGAAACACATGGAGGTTGGGTGAGTCAGGGAAAAGGTATAAAAATGACTAGATTAATCTCCATAAGGACAAGGGTTGGAGGACCAGAGGGTGGTGGAGGCAAAGGAGGGTGCATTGGAGCACGTCAAAGAGCTTCCAACTCTTCTCTCAATTGGTGAACTTGCTTCGCTAGTGTGTCGCGCTCAAGCTCGGTAGTAATTCTATGAGCTTCCTCTGCCATATGGTCCTTGTAGCATTCATTTTAAGACCTTTTGTGATGGCTATGTTCATTAGGCGATAGGGCACAAAAAGAATGTGAGTGAGAATGTTGAGACAAAAGGTGGCCAGGAAACTTATATACGATGCCAAATGAATCTCTCCTTTCAGGAACGGCTAACTGGTGAGATAACGAATGGTTGCTAGATAGCTTGCACACACAGCAAATTAGTTGTACAAGATGGAAGTGGTCCATCGAGCACACTTCGACGGTTAAGTCAATTCACACTCAGAGTTACGGTAAGTGTAATGAAGATGGATTGAAGAGGAGGTACTTGCTTGTTTATATAGGTGTCAAGTATGCCAATTATTCTGCTATTGGACGAATGATATGCAATTGCGTGTCTTTGGCGCATTGGTGCCATAAGTGAGATTCTCACTGGATAGTTGCTACAGTCATATTATTCATGTATGCTTGGATCATGCCTTTTGTCATGTGTTGGTTAGGCAGTTAATTTGCTAAATCCTTGTTTTGTCAACTTTTACGCCCAAGCCAATCAATCAGACGTAAAGGGTCAATTGATTTGGATCTAAGACCTTACTTCTATCATAGCCATTTCTTTACATGATCTTGGTCGACCGATCTAGGTTAATCGTCTTGTGACTAGTGAGGTGTGATGTTGGGATCCTATGATGAAGTACAATGCCGCATGGGTTGATTGTATTGTAAAATTATGTATGTCCTTGATTAGAAACACAATCTACTCTCAGAGTTTGTAGATTCCAATTGTTATTTGGGTGCATTTTTTACTTTGTTCTGTGACCCCTTTTGCTTTTATTAATATAGACAGTGTAGAAAATAATACAGAAGAAACTGAGCAATATGAATGCTTCCGTGCAGTTTGCTAGTAGTCAGGAAGGCAAGCAGTAAAACTCAATGAACAATTTATATCGGTGAGACTGTTCTCAATGATTTTCAAGAACAAGGCGGCCCTATGAAAATTTATTAGTAAAAGTAGCTCTTGTGGAATATGAGGTGATCATCTAAAGTTCTTTTGTTGTCATTCCACATGAGTTCTTCTGGCCAAGTATGTGGCTGTCCAAGAAGAGGTCATAGAGGCCGCTACAAGTTTTATCATTGTAGAAGCTTTAGAGAGCAGTTTTGGAAAACAGAGAATCCCAGAGGGAATTGTGATTGGATTGGAAATTTGCATCAAATGTATGTTCTGATACATCATAACAGAAATTGTATATGTAGGCTACCAAGGCATTGTGGGGTATGATGAGCATAAAATTGAAATTGAAAAAGTCCAATGTTTCTGGATAACGCATTAACCATTCAGCCACCAAGCTGTGCTATATGAAAAATTGTCTGGCATACTGTGAACAGAAATGGTTACGTAGTTTAATAAACTGAATGTAAATTGCATGAGTTCAAATCATTTACCAAAATCTAGCGAGGTTTTAACTCAGTAATTGAAGCCCCATTTGTGGTTGACTCTGAATCCTACGCCCATAATTGCACGTCTGCAAACTATGCATAAAGAAGGCTGGTTTTGAAGGGACCGGGAGAATGAGACATTTTTTTGAACACAAAGTAACCCAATGTGGATGCATCTCATTATTTCGGTGCTTGAACCATTACTGAGGGTGGAATCTATCATACTTGAGGTTGTCCCTTCCCTCCAATTTTTCCATGATGCAATAATTTGCTTTGCAGGAAATATTGGTTCACATTTTCTATTAACACAATATCGTTTGAACTAATTATACAATATCCTCTAATCATAAAAATAAGTAGTAGGGAACAAGACATAGAAGAAAAGCTTAAGACTTGCAAAGGTTAGTAAATCCTCTAGAGTCTCCTCTTGGCGGATGCCATTATTTCCCGTGGCCACTTATAATCTCAAGAACTAACACATCAAAATTAAAGACATCTGACTTCATGATGAAACATCCATTCATTACATACTGAAATTCCATTTATCCACTATATTTCATTATAAACACAATTAAATCAAATTAAAATCATAGTTATTGACATAACCATCTATTTTTTTTTGTAAGAAAATTAGTAACAATAACCTCTGTCATACCCCACTACTTACTAAGTTCCAACAATCTTCTTGGTATCACCTTGCTTTTGATCCACTACAAAAAGGCTTCCCATATCAAAGTTCAATATTTCAGCATCCATTTTTTTTTTATTTAGAAGAATAATACCTGCTTTCAAATCATGATGAATAATTTATAATCTAGAATCCTCGTAAAGATAAAGAAGACCTTGAGCAATGCTTCATATGATTTTATATTGACTTGTCCAATCTAACTGTGTGCACTTTCTTGGATCTAAGTATACATGTGAACAAATAAATATTTTCAAACTGGGTAAGTGAAACTCTTCAATTGGAGTGGATTGATAGAGAGGGATCGTGGGCGCCGGTGGAGCAACTTACACAAGGAACAAGGTCAACAGTGCATGACGGAAGTGGTTCGTTAAGTGTACCCTCGACAGTCAACTCAATATACAAGCGGAGTTTCAATAAGTATATTTAAGATAATTTAAGGAGGAGATACCTGCTGGTATATATAAGTATCAAGTGTGTCAATTTTCGTGCTCTTGGATGAATGATGTGCGACCACGTGTCTTCAATATATTAGTGGCATCAGCAAGATTCCTGTTAGGTGGTTGTTGCAGTCACATTGTTTATACATAGTTGGATCACACCTTTTGTCATATGCTAGTTAGGCGATCACCTGCTAAGTCCTTTGTTTAGCCAACTTCTATGCTTAAGCCGATTAACTAAACATTATGGGTTGATTGGTTTTGGGTCTAACCTTGTTCTCGCTGTAGTTATTTCTTTAACTGGTTTTGGTCGATTTGGGTCGACCATTTTGTGACTAGTAATTATTTTGGACTATGTTAGTAAGTGAAAATTTATCTTCGCTCTCCAATGGAATTGAAGTAAAAGAGGTAGAGGTCCAATTAAGGATATGGGCACCAAACATGAACTAATCAAGGCTTTTACGGGGAACAAACTCAAAAACAAATAACCTTTATTTCTATTCCTTCTGTACAAAACTTAACCAAATTTCGGTGTTGAAGTATGGCTACTAACAAAACTTCATTCTTAAACTCGATGTCTACCGAATTCCTTAATAACCTTTTGACAGCAAACACTTTTCCCCTGTAGAGCCTACCCTAAAAATAGATAGGATTTGGGTACAATTTTTTTTTTTTTTTATTACTGCATTAATTCTTACCTTATCAACAACTCTAAATACTTCTTGCCCAAGCTTATTAACATTTGACAAGTCATTTGTAGAAACTCCTATGGTATCAAAGTAAAAAAATTAATGAGTCATCACTAATTTTAATATCATCCTAAACTTCAGTTTCACGTGGGGAAACATATTTAAAGAAGACACGTGATAAGACTCCACAATTTCCCTCAATTCTGCTGGTAGTAATATTCATTTTAATTATTAATAAGATAACCTCATATTTCCGGTATTCCTCCTTAGTTGGAATAGAAATAAACCGTAACTGTTTGATAAGAAAAATTCTCTTAATTCATATCTTATACCAGTACAGAAGATTTCCTCTTCTGTTTTTAACTACACGTATACTTTCAAACTTCATTGCAACATTGTATTATTTTTAATTTGATAGTAACTAGAATGGTCAGATCAAATATATTACTTTAATGGGATGAAAACACAATTCCACAATATACAAATGCCAAGAACGCGGAGAGAAAGGCGAAAGAACAAAGGAACCAGTAAAATTGACTTTGGTGGCTTGGGCCACACAAGATTCAACAAGCAATACAAGAAAACTTTTAAATGCGAGAAGGACCAGGCAAGCCATTATTAGCCCTCAGATTACGATTTTCTGTCACTCTTAAATGCGAGAAGACTTTGATTGAATATATATGGGAGAAAAATGATGGAGTCTCTTTCTTCCGCGGCATGGATCTCAACAAAATGCAATATCCACCCCTTCTAAGAAGTTGTAGGGAGAAGCTTTAGAAAGCATAGAATAAGAGGCAAATGTGATTGGATTGGAAATTTGCTTCAAATGTATATTCTATATGTCACAACTGAAATTGTATATGTAGGTTGCCAAGGTATTGTGGGGGAATGATGAGCAGAGAATCAGATTAAAAAGTCCAATTTTTCTGGTTAATGCATTGAACATTAAGTCAAGTAGAAAATTCGTAAGCCACCAACCTGTGCTATAAGAAAATTTGTCTTGCCTGTATATATTTTAAGACCCATTTAGGGTTAATTATATGATTTCCTTTTTTTTTTAATAAATTTACAGTGAGAAAGAGAAAATTCAAAGATTTACAGCTTATTATTTCAGTTCCTCATTATTAGACCACATTTAGTGGCTTAGATCTTGTTATCTCGCCCTCAACAAAGTCATCCCAAAGTTTAATACGTTGAAATATCATAAAATATATTGAGTCATAACAAGAATTAATAGTTCTAATTACAAATTATAGTATGTATATACATAAACAATTATTAATATGATAGGACTGTAATTGAGTATTATACCTAAAAGTGAATTAGATTTATTATGAATTATCTGAAAGAAAGAAAGAAACACAGTGAAAATGGGTAAAAGGCAGTAATGCCCGAAATGCCTTTGAGAAATTCTTGTAAAATTCTTTTGATTGAATTTGAAAATTTTATGTAAATAGTGGTTTAAATTATGTTTTTCTTTTTGGGAACTACTAAGTGATTTTACGAAATGATAATAATATTCATAATTTAATAGTAATTGTTTCCAAATGCTGAAACTTTACCGAGTTGGATTTTACAACATGTTTAATGCTTAAGTATTATTACACTAGTTCATTAAATTATACTAAATGTGTTTCAGTTTAAGGTAGGTTAAACTTTAAATTTAACTAATGGTCTTAATCATTTTGGGCATTTCATGTGCACTATTTATGTACATGTTCTGAATGACAAAATCCAAAATAATACGTGTATTTGTTAAGTTTCATTTATGTGGTTTAAACAGGCTTTCTTAAGAGTTAAAATTAGTGTCTTTTAATACAAA